>FIZT01006007.1:0-13914 GCA_900065295.1 Paracoccus marginatus
TCATATACACCACTACATTCTTATTTGCATTAACGAATGGCTAAATTTTCACGTTCCGAAGCAGGCAAGCGAGTGTACCTTTTACCAGTAGCGCGTTACGGTATTTATATGTTCTCACAGCAGTTTCCTTATCGCGTTGCCTCGCAACGCGATAACGCTTTCCTCCGGTAAAACCAAGCTTGTTCTGAGCTAGTTGGTTCATATACAACTAGTTTTGATCATTTTTACATTCATTTTCGAACATTGATTTTTTAATTCTGTCCAGCAAAAAATATTTCCTGGACCACTGTGCAGCGTTGTAAAGTGTATATTTTTAATAGCTCATAATAACGTACCTATAATATTAACTTAACGCTACGAGTAATTGAAGATTGAAATAAAAATTTCATTGTTGAGAAATTCTTTTTATTGGGAATTTCCAAGACGAATGCGATGTTGGTTGGATGTGAAATTTTTAAAAATTTTGCGGTACTCGAATCCGACTGATTCATTTTATTGAATGTGTAAAAATTAAAAATTCTGTAAAAATTGAAAAATCGAAAATTCTATAAAAATTCTGTAAAAATGGGAATTTTGTAAAATTTAAAAATAGTAATTTTGTCAAAATTAGGAAATTGGTAAAATTTAAAAATTCTGTAAAAATTGAAAATCTTGTAGAATTGAAAAGTTTTGTAAAAATATAATAAATTCTGTATAAATTGAGAAACTGAAAATTCTGTAAACATCAATGAAAAATTTTGTAAAAAATCAAAAAATCTGTTGAAATTGAAAAATGGAAAAATCTGTAAGAATTCTGTAAAAATTCCGCAAAAATTCTGTAGAAATTTTAAATTCTGTAAAACTTGAAAATAATAATCTGTAAATATTAAAAATTCTGTGAAATTCAAAAATTCTGTAAAATGAAAAAATTCTGCAAAAATTGTAAAAATTGAAAATGCTATCGTAATTTTGTCAAAATTGAGAAAGTGGTAAAATTTAAAAATTCTGTAAAATTGAACAGGTTTGTAAAAATTTGAAAAATTCTACATAAATTGAGAAACAAAATTCTGTAAACATGAGAAATTCTATGAAAATTAGAAATTTCGTAAAATTGAAAATTTTTGTAAAAAATCATCTGTTGAAATTGAAAAATGGAAAATTCTGTAAGAATTCTGTAAAAATTCCGCAAAAATTCTGTAGAAATTTTAAATTCTGAAAAATTTGAAAATAATAATCTGTAAATATTAAAAATTCCGTGAAATTCAAAAATTCTGTAAAATTAAAGAATTCTGCAAAAATTGTAATAATTGAAAATTCTATAGTGATTATGTCAAAATTGAGAAACTGGTGAAATTTAAAAATTCTGTTAAAATTAAAAATTCTGTAAAAATTGAAAATTCGTCAAATTGAAAAGTTTTGTAAAAATTAAAAAAATTCTGTAAACATCAAAAATTCTATGAAAATTAGAAATTTTGTAAAATTGAAAAATTTTGTAAAAAATCAAAAAATCTGTTGAAATTGAAAAATGGAAAATTCTGTAAGAATTGTGTAAAAATTCCGCAAAAATTCTGTAGAAATTTTAAATTCTGTAAAATTTGAAAATAAAAATCTGTAAATATTAAAAATTCTGTGAAATTCAAAAATTCTGTAAAATTTAAAAATTCTGCAATAATTGAAAATTTCTGTATAAATTAAAAAACCTGTAAACAATGAAAACTGAAAATTCTATTAAAAAAGTAAAAATTCTGTAAAAATAAAAAATTCTGTAAAATTAAAAAATTTTGTAAAAATTGAAAATTCTGCAAAATTTAAAACTTCTGTAAAAATTGATCAATTTTTTCGTTTGTGAAGAACAAATCATTTGTTCGATTCTTAAACAAACATGTAGGAATGAATCAGTTGATTCATGAACAATTGAAACGTACCTTATACATTATTCAATTTTTTTTTTTTTTGCGAACGACTGATTCATTTTTTTGATTCTCAAACAAACGAATGAGTAAAATTAATTCGTTCGCAATCGATTGAACATTTTTCTAATCCGTGAACGATTGAATCATTTTTTTAAATTGTCGGTCGAATGAATTACATTTTTTCGTTCACGACCGACTGGACCAAACTTTTTCTTTTGCGAACGACTACAACCAACGTCGCATTATTCCATCTTATGCGAGTGTTGATTTTTTACACGTTCCAATACGTGGCGCTGTAATAACGTATTATCCTGTTGTTGGCTTTTACCTCCATTAGCCCCAGCGAAGAAACATCCAAAGAGTCGTCTTTGGATAATAGTATGCATCAAGAGCACGCTTGTGTGGATAAAATAGATCAGGTCCCAGATGTATACAGCGTGATATCGAACACCTCTAGTACTGGTACAACGGAAAGCGTGTCTAGGTATGATAACAGACAAAATAAACCAAAAAAAAAACCGCAGAATTAAGAAAAAAAAACTGGTGTGGAATTTGTTGATTGTTTTTGCGCATTGTTTTTTGAAACGCCGCAGCCGTCGCCTCAGCGTTGCAATTTTTTTTTTCAAACGTTCATTTATTTTAACGATGGACGGCGCGACTGTGTACTATTTGAGAAACGCTCAGATTAAAAAGTACGAATCGGTTTGCGGAGCTTTGACGTTTGTTTACGTAGAGAGAGATTAATAAGGACCCGAAGCTTGCGCTGGCTTTCTTTTCTCTCTGTCTTAAATATATATGTGATTTAGCATTAGGTGGGTGATGGAGTGCGTGGCTCATCGGCCCTGTCGCGTACGCTTGATTTATCGCTTTTATTGGTATTGTAATTCGATACTTGTATTTTTTTACATGATGGTTCGGATTGCGTAGTTTTTTTTTTTTTTTTTTTTGTTGCGAGGGTGCTCGAATTTATTTTTTTACCGAGTAGGTATTTCTCATGTTTCGGTATTTTTCATGTTGCATGCCGCATGCTATTCGCTCCGAGTTGCTTTTTTAATCGCATGTTGCCTTATATAATGTATTTAAGTTTGGTGAATTGAACATGTTTTTTAATAGCCTACGTCAGTATATAGCTACGCTTCGATATAGTAAGTCGATTTTCTTATCTTGTTTATATTATAGTAGTTGCTTAGAGCTAGAGCGCAAGTAAAAGCTAATTTTTTTTTTTTTTTTGTGAAACATGGTAATGGGCAACGACGTGAGTCGTACGTCGCGCTGTATTCGTCGTTGGCATGTTCCGAAATTGCCATTCGAATCACGGGTGAATCGAATCGAGCATTCGGATCACGCTCGACGGTGCCGCGTAACGCCATTCATTAACTTTCATTCGTTCATATTATTTAACAAAGCGTGACGTTAAATATATATGAAAAAAATATGCGCACGCAGCGTGTAAACGCTGATAGGTACTTTCAGTAAGAAGCTAGGAAATTGAAAATTTCTCTGTTTTTTTTTTTCAGCAGCGAAATTAATGAAAAAAGTACAGAAAAAGTGATACAGGCCGCGAAAATGGGTGATTTGAAAACGGTGAGTATGCTGTTTGCTTGCGTAGAAAGATCAATTTTTTTATCTTATTCGCAGATTTTCAAAAAATTTGTCAAAAAAATGTCAAAATTTTAAAATAAATTTTAAGAGGATTTAAAATTTTTTTAAACTGTGAAGTTTTCGTGGAATTTTATCAAAACTTTGAAAAAAATTCAAAAAAAAAGCAAAAAAATTCAGTGAAAAATTCTAATATTTTTTGAAGATAAGGTAATTTGAAACATTTTGTTAAAAATTTTCAATTTTTTTTTAATCTGGAAAAATTGAAAAATTAAAAAAAAATTTGTGAATGAAAAAAATTTTTAAAAATTTGAGAATAACCCAAAATTAAGAAAAAATTAAAAACGAAGAGTCTAGGGTAATTTCTAAAAATTCTTTTAAAAAAATACCAAAATTTTGAAACAAATTGTAAATAAATTTTGAATGTTTTCGATCCGTAAATTTTTATGAAATTTTATCAAAATTTTTAAAAAAAAGTTCCAAAAAATGTATAAAAATTCAATGAAACATTCGAATAATTTTGAAGAATAATTTGAAAAATTTTGTAAAAAAATTTTCATTTTTTTTTCAAATTGAAAAATTTTCAAAATGGGAAAAAATCATCCAAAAAAAAAATAATTTCTTAAAATGAAAAAAAACCAGTTGAAAAATTTATGAATAATTATTAAGAAATTAAAAACATAAGAGTCTAGAATAATTTCTTAAAATTCTTCAAAAAAAATACCAAAATTTCGGAACAACTTTTTAATGAATTTTGAATGTATTCGATCTGTAAATTTTTATGGAATTTCACCAAAACTTCGAAAAAATTACAAAAAACATGTACAAAAATTCATTGAAAAATTCAAATAATTTTTGAAGAATAATTTGAAAAATTTTGTTATCTGAAAAATTTTCTAAATAGGGAAAAAATCATCCAAAAAAAAAAAAATCCCTGAAATGGAAAAAAAATCCAGTTAAAAATTTAAAAATATTCAAGATTTAAAGAAATTGAAAGCATAAGAGTCTAGAATGATTTCTTGAAATTTTTCAAAAAAAATACCTAAATTTTGGAACAATTTTTGAATGAATTTTGAATGTATTCGATCTGTAAATTTTTATGAAATTTCATCAAAACTTCGAAAAAATTACAAAAAACATGCATAAAAATTCATTGAAAAATTCTAATAATTTTTGAAAAATAATTTGAAAAATAATTTAAAAAATTTTCAAAATAGGGAAAAAATTATCCAAAAAAAAATAATTTTCTAAAATGAAAAAAAATGCAGTTAAAAATTTAAGAATATTAAGAAATTGAGTCTAGAATAATTTCTTAAAATTCTTCAAAAAAAATACCAAAATTTTGGAACAATTTTTGAATGAATTTTGAATGTATTCGATCTGTAAATTTTTATGGAATTTCACCAAAACTCCAAAAAAATTACAAAAAACATGCATAAAAATTCATTGAAAAATTCAAATAATTTTTGAAGAATAATTTGAAAAATTTTGTGAAAAAATTTCCATTTTTTTTTTAAATCTGAAAAATTTTAAAAATAGAAAAAATCATTCAAAAGAAATTTTTGATTTTTTTTCAATCTGTAAAAATTTTGGAAATGATCCAAGATTGGAAAAAATGAAAAATGAAGAGTCCAGAGTACTTTTTTAAAAATTCTAAAAAAAATATGCCAAGAAATTTCAACAAAAAGGAATTGACTTTTGGTCAAAAATTCAAGTAGTATTTTAAAAAAAAAAATGAAGAAAGAATCCCATTGTAATAATTTTCTAAAAATTTTAGGAAGAAAAACTTTATATTCAATAAATTGAAAAAAAACTCCTTGAAAATTCCTAGCAATTGAAATTCTGTCAATTTTGTAAAAAGTTTCGAAAAATTTTGTGAAAAATTCTCAAGATTTCCGGGGGAAAAAATGAAAATTTTTCTGATTTTATTTTCATCTTATCCAAAAAATGACAAGTTCAGTGAAGAGATTTTAAAATGCAAAAAATCTACCAAAAAAATCAATGGAATTAAAAAATCAAAACCAAGTTATGAGAAATTTTTAAAAATTTTCGGAAAATTTTATTTTTTGGCAAATCGAAAACTTATCATGAAATTTTTTCCAAATTTCAAAAAAAGTCTCCCTGCCAAAGAATTGAAAATAATGACAACGAAAATTCAAAAAAATCGATGAAAAATTTTTCGAAACCCTTAAAAAAAATCCAAAATTTTTGGTGAAGAGTTTTCTAAAAAAAAATTTGCCAAAAAAATTCCAATTCTGAAATTTTAAAAAAAAATCTTAAACTTAAAATATTTTTGTTTACAGTTAAAAGAGCTGCATTGTAATTCAGGATACTCCCTAGAAGGTGCCGACGAACTTGGTCAAACTTGTTTACACCACGCTGCCGCCTTAGGTCACCGTGACATGGTGAAATTCATTTTGAACTGCGCTCATCCGTCTCTAATCAACAAAAAGGATATCAGGTACGCTAGAATACCATTTCATTTCCCAAAATTCGTACCTACAAATCTTCTTCCTTTCGACCCAATAAATTATCCTCTTTTATTTCACGTCTACGCAGAAAACAAACCGCTCTTCACAAAGCTGCGGCTGTCGGCGAACGGAAAATATGCGGAATGTTGGTAGCAGCTGGCGCTTCAATTAGATCTCCCGACGCTGATGGGCAAACCCCAAAGATGCTCGCTTCCAAATTCAGAGATGCTGACTTGGCTGCTTATTTCGAATGTGAGTACGAATGACTCCTTATTTGCTACTCTCAGAATGAGCCGCAGCGTTGTTTCGTCTCACTCAACGGCTCTGATTGATGAAAAAAAATCATCTGAAGTTAATGAATCGTCTAATCTAATCGTCCTTTTCCTGCCCAACCAGGAATTCCAAACCAATTTGTACTGCGCTGCGGCTCCGTATTCATTAGAACTCGACGTGGTTACGAATTCTGACCTATGATTTTATCACAAACAGCCCAAGAACACTTCCAGATCGTTTCCAAAGACGTGGAAGCCAATGTTTAGAACAATACGACGATCAAATCGATAACTTGTGTTTTCTTTTTATCGCTCAAAGGCATCAGTACCTGTACCTACTACCTACCAAGTTTATCATGATATCTTTGCAGAATTACCTAACCAGATTGCTGGATTCTGCATTCGCTTGTTCAAACGAATCAAATTTCGATCAGTATTTTACACCGTATATTTTAAGTAATCAAATATACCTACTTACTATTTAAAAAAAAAAAATCGTGTATTTTATCTAGTAAATGAATTTACCGAAAGTAGGTGCCTGGGTTTTTCAACATTTTGGAAAATAGTTTTTAAAAAGACGAAATGCTGGATTGGGAGGAACGCAGGTACCTACCTAAGGTACTTACCTACCGTATATTTTATAGTTTTTTGAATTTGTTGACTTCTTTTTTCCCTTTTTGTTTTTCCCCTTCGTCTTGTTTGTACGATAATGTAAAAAATTTATTTTTAAAATTTATTCGGGAACACCAAGTGTAATTTTTCTCTCGTCTGTAAACCCATACATTTTACATTCTACCCTATTATTTACGTTTTGATTTTATAATCTATTTTTATTACTATTGTTTTCCTGTTCTTTATTTCTTTTCTTTATTTCTTCGTTTTGTTTGGAAGTTTTTACGTGTTTTAAAATGAAATGTCACATATCATCGCACCAATTACCACATTGTTACGTTTGTTTTAATTTTTCGAGTGAAAAAAAGATGCTTCGTAGTATCCTACGAGTAAAAAAAACGCTTGCATTCAAAAAAAAAAGTAATAAAATACAATCGCTTTGTAAGGTAGGATGGTAGAGAGCGTAGAAGGGAGAGCTAAATAGCTAGTCTTAGAGTAAGCCAAGTTTGGGTTCGAAGTTTGTGTCTTTAGAGTGTTTTTTTGTTACCGCCATATTGTAAATTTTTCTTTTTAAAAAATTAAATAGACAATCATGTTGATTTATTTTTAAAGAATTTGATTCTTTTGTATTATGGAAATGTAAATCTACTATTTTATTGTTACGTTATGTTCTTTCGTTTGTCTGTTTCGCGTTTCTTTTTTTTTTCTTTGATTTGACTTTGTTTTTCTACATTTTAGGAGGCGTTTTTATTCTCTTGTCGTTTCTTTCGGGTCCAGTGTAGTTTCTTGTTAGCTTATTCAGAATTTTTTTGAAATTTTTTTTACGTAGGTATGAATATGACCTTCTTGGTTTTTTTTTACCTTCCTTTTAGCATCCGGGAGTCCAATTGGTCAGTATTTTTAGCTCACTCTGTATCGTGTACTTGTACCTATGAATTTTTTTTTTTTTTTTCGTGTATACGACATTATAGAATTATAAAGCAATAATTTACTATTTACTATGAACAAATGTAACTGAACATAAAAATACAGATTGTTTTAATTTCCAAGATTCCAAACTAATTTAGGTTGGTATTTTTTACAGCTTCGATGCGATCGTTAATTAGCTTTGATGGTAGTGAAATTGGCCATAGTGAAGGGAAGAATTAAATTCTCATTAAACGCGTACCGTACATCTTCGTTGGGGATTTTCAACTTGCCAGCATTTTGGCCATAACTCAAAAGACCCAATTCTAAGGCCAGCGTGTAAAATAAGTTATACTGAGGTGGTACCGAGTCCGTGAACTCGAACATCTCCTCTAATACTTGTAACTGTTCGACGTCAATTTTATGGTCGATATTTGCCTCGATGATTTCACCCATCGACGTATACGAATCCTTGATTCGTTGTCTAACCTGGTCGTCCTTCTGGCAAATGTACAAGCCTGTGAGAAGGAATACTCCTCCGTTGACCCCCGAAGTTCCCCAGATCGGTCGTAATGACGTGAGATTGTATTTAAGATTTTCGAAGTAGCGACTGATCGAGTAAATGGAGTAGATTTTACGTTTTTGCTGCTCGGTGAAGTAAGGGTTGTAGTACTTCTTGATTTCGTCTTGTTGGCCAGCGTTTGCGTTGAATTTGGCGAATGTAGCTTGCAATTCGTTTTCGGTCATGCCTACGTACTCCGTGTATTGGTGATCCTTCAAGAAGGGATAGCTCTTTAGAGTGTTTGCTGAGCTACTGCTTCGTTCGGCGCGGATAAGGTTAGAGGTGCCGGCTATGAAAGCGTATTCGACCGTAGAATTTCTCAGCAGCGATGAAAACAGGGTATCCATCAAGTGCGCCGCATAAACCGCGTCTCCGTTTTTGGCCAGATAGAGTTGAAGCAGGATGTCGTATTTGTCCACCAGAAGGATAGTGGAGCGTTTGATTGAAGTCTGCAGCAATGCGTTAAATCTGTGTAAGAGGGAGCCTAGAGTCTGGAAATCGAAATTAATGGTGGTATTCAATATTTTCAACAGTTCTTTCCCCTCTTGCAAGTTCGAATTCGTGATGAAGTGTTTGTAACGTAGTATCGATTTTTCAATCACTCTAGCGACGTAGTTGTGCAACAGTTGTTGCTGTTCCGATGAGTCGGCGTTTGCCAGGTGAGGAAAGAATCCGCCGAAACTTAGATATATGACGGGGTACTGGGCGAAGTGGCGTTCTTTGAAATCTCTATCCGATGAAATGAAAAACTTGTCGTCCGATTCGTAAAAAAGCTTATGAGCTGATGTGGTCGTTTTGTCCAAAAATTCGCCCTTATCGTTTAATGGAACTTCTAAGAAATTTAGCAGCATGCTCACGATGGCACTCTTGCCAAATTTAGTAGGCGCTGTTAACAGCACATACCGTTGGTCTTGGGGTGCTTCGATGAATGTTTTGAGTATCTTGGTTTTGTCGATGAAGGCATCGGAAGTGGAAATGATCTCGAATATATTAAAATCAGACGATATAGTCTGTCCAGACTGGTCAGCGGTAGAGTTATCATGGGGAGTTTCTCTATGCTGCGACGGTGGAACTGAAGGTGTATCAACAGCCGAAGCAAGAGTCTTCGAGTAACTTAGGTCATGGTGTAGTATTATTAGGATGGTTCCCACTAGAAAGCGGTATACCTTCATTTGAACAAAACTGAAAAAAATTGAAATAATAATACATATGAGAAAACCTCAATACTAAAATCTGTAGCTTATAAGCACTCCTTGACTCCATCGCATTAATTTCTATCACTGACTTAAGCGACTTCTACGATCGCACCAAACAATATAAAAATATTGCTGGTGAAAAATACAGATAATTCTGTTCAAATTTAAAAGCAAGTAGGTATAAGTCACAAACATACCTGTTGAACATAATATTCCAATACCTGGGTATCCTATTAGGTACTTATTCTCTTCGATTTCATGATTACGAGTTACTTACACGTAAGTAAGTATTACTGCTGTATCGAGATCGTTTTCGTAGCACGTGACGAGTGCTACTGCAGTGAAATTAAAAATGAAAAATTTCGATGTATACAGGGTGTCCAATCTCGATTTAAAACCACTTCAATCAATAGCTATGCAAAAGGCACCACGTCCACGCAGGTATGTTTGCCTGTCATTCGAACAGAGACGGTAGAGATCCCAAAATTTTAGCGTGAAATTGAAAGTTTTTCTCCAAAAAGGTTTCAAAATTGATTTTTTTTTTTAATACTTATCTACTTAATTGTTCAAATCCTTTTTTTTTCATTGTTTGATTATTTTATCTTCAAATTTTAATGAACTTACTTTTTAAAAAGATTCTAAATTTAATTTTTCAAAAAATTTTAAATCTCCAAAATTTATTCTTTCAAAAAATGTTCGAAATTTAATTTTCCAAACACATATTTATTGAAGAAACTACTTGTTACTGTAGTAGGTACCTAAATAGAAAAGGAAGAAAAAAACTTTCTTGAGTCGTCATCTATGGTAAGCTAACGTACAATCACGGATTCAGTCAGTATCGCACACTCAATGAATTGAGATTCTCAACGAAACGGGACCACCCTGTATAACTCCCAATGAATTGAAGAAAAAAGATACAACTTGATGAAAGTATTCAACTCCCAGCAAATAGGGCACTTATAAGTACTTTATTAATTGATAAATAATTTGATTAAAAATTTTCAAAGAATTAATTAAGTAGGTAACATTTTTGAAAAACTAGAAAATACGAGTAGGTAGGTAGATGAGTAGGTAGTAGAAGTATTATAAAATTAGAAAATACGAGTAGGTAGGTAGATTAGTAGGTAGTAAAAGTATTATAAAATTGGCTTATCGTGCAGTTAAATATTATACCTATCTGTCTATCAATCGATATCATTACATTCGATCCAATAAGTTATTCTAGATATAAGATCTTCCAATCGATAGTTATAAACTTTTACGGGATAAGATATGTTGAACTCAAAAAGGTTTGTCATACTTTTTATTGATTTAAACCTCTTGATTTGATCTACATCGCTGTCAAAAAACCATAGTATAATTTTTCTAAAAGGTTCCGAACCGTGTCTTCGCATCTTAAGAAGATAATCTTTTAAAATTGTACTTACATCCCACTGGAATATTCTACGTAATTTATAATCACGAACTTCCTTCGGCGTCACAAAATACCACCTCAAAAAAGTTTCAACTGCTACAATATTTCTTGAAGGGCATTCCAGATAGCCATAATAGTCCCTGCGCTCAACAACGAACATAGCATCAAAAATGTCATCAACGAGGAGAGAAAGTTTGAATTCCAGTATATTCTGTTCACTGCCTAAGCACCATAATTCAAATTTATGAAAAATCTCCTCCTTGAAATTGAACCAGAATTCTATTGCTGTGATATTCCGAGAAAACCCGTCAAGTAAATTTTGTTTAAACGTGTTCATCTCCTCGGTACATAGAAAATTCTCTGCTACATTTAACATGTCATCAAGATAACGATTATCGCGCCAAAGATTACTGTATGTAGTACTCTTTGATGAAAAAAAATTATCGCAATTAGCTGAATATCCCGAAATGAAACGTTTCTTAACGTTTGTAACAAGATCCGATGCCTCGTAAGTTTCATCAATGAAATCGCATAATTCGTTCCATCGGCCAACTTCAAAAATGAAATTACAATGCGAGTCGAAGTTGTTGTAAGTTTCTACTAAATTTTTCCGATGCTCCAATGCGATATTGATTTCATCATGGGGATAAAGTTTGAATAAAGCATTCAAATTTTTGAAATCGCCAGTGTTCAATAATTTAGAACAATAGGCTTTTGTGGTAGGCGACTCCATTACTGATTTTTTAAACCGCTGAAGTTCATTATAACCGTTTGGAAAATCAAAACATACTTTAATGACTTCGTATACCGAAGAAGGGGTATTATATTGTATAAAATTAAATCCGTGATCGAAGATGAGGCCAACTCTGCGATTCACATCAAGACACGACAACACCAACGATAGGAATTCCAAATTTCTAGGGTAATCACTTTCAATCGAATTATACGCCTTGACGATCATGTCCATATTTGAACTCAAAATGAAATTTTTCAAGTTGATAGGAGCAGTTCTCCAAATTTCCGAAAGTAAATGTACATTGTGTCCTTCTTGAATCGCATTGATATCTCGACATGATAAGACTGCATCGATCAACGAAGCAAACTGATTGCCGGAAAGTTTATTGTTCACACGAGTCCAAACTTCAAAAGCAAGATCTAATTCGCCCGAGTGTAACCAGAAGTTTAAAATTATAGTTATAGGCTCTTTGGTTATAATTTCGCATCGCTGGAATTCGGTCATTTTCAATAGCAGTTGTTTTTGATGAAAGCGAGCTACTGATTTGGAGTGCAATAAATTTTGGGTGATCGCTACCCTATCATTGTGGTCCAGTTGATCCCAAAAATATTCCACAGCAGCCCAAGTAGAGACGTCATGATGCATTATCATATAATTCGCTACGCTGCCAGCATTTTGATACGATAGTATTTCAAAATCATTCTTCAAGTAGCAAGTCCAATACGTTTTCAATTTACTTACATATGGTAAATCGTTTGGGTCACACTCTTCATCGTCAATCTCACCAGTTACAACTTCCATATCATCGTCATCGCTATCATATCCATCCAATAATCTCGATGACATATCACGAACCTTGTCCTCAAGGCAATAATTTACTACAAGTTTGCACTTGTGTTTTCCCGATTTAAATTTCGATATTAAATTTTCGGCAGATTTTTTGTAATCAATTTTGCTCGTACTGTTCAGCCGCCAAAAACAGCACCGAAGATACGAGTGAAAAGTGGAATAAGTACCAGCATCTTCGAACACCAATTGGCGTTCTTGGTTTACCCAACGAGACATACAATCACAAACAGATTCGATGGCACCTCCAATAATCTTCTTAACTGAATCAGGAACTATCATTGCAGATAGATTTTTCATAGCCAAGTTGGTTATTTCCAAGTTTTTTTGTCGTCCACAGATTTTATCTACGTCATCATATACTTCGTAATATTCATAACCTCCGTCCATTTCAGACGGTGTTTTACGACAGATGGTATCAAACCAGTATTCGATTGCGATTGTAAATGCTGCAATCTCTTTCAACGACGCTGGTGATTCACAAAACAACAGCTGATAACCAAGTGAATTTGTTTCATTCTGGTTTCTGGATGCTCGAAGATCCATCATGTATACATATGTACCTGCAATAAAAGTATAATGTAGCATCTCAAATTATCACACGGATTCTAGATGCCAATAACTTATAACACTTACTTAAGATTTCCCGTAGGTGTTGTAGAAAGATCAAGGAACTGAATATTTTTGTTAAAGAAGAGAAAACTGCACTTTCGCGGAGATACTCAATTCATAAAACGAGAGTAGAACTGGCTAAGTTTGAGTCAACCGTATAAATAAATCATTACAATTGACCAACTGAGTTCAAAGTATGCAAGCAACATTATTCATAGTCTATTAATAAATTATCGCTTCTTTTATCATACCTAATCTATTCTTTTGATTTTGCTTACACATACATCACAAAGAATATGATTATTCATCACCTTTCTTCACTATTTTTCTTTTTAAATTTTGCTACGACTTTGTTCGAAATCGTAATTACTAGAAATACGTCAGCTTATAGTCAGCTTCAAGTCAAGCATCATTATTTTTTTCAATTTTTTTCAGTTTAGTTACATTTTCCTGCACTGGCTTCGCTAGCTACGTATTTCAATTTTTTGAACTGTGACGTAACTTGTATAATATGACGTCACTGATATATTTATCGTGATTCATGAATGTGCGTCTGTGTGCGTAAATTTCAGTTTTCTTTCTGTTTGTTTTGTCCCTGTCCGTCTTATCTGTTGCTCACGCAGAGATTACAATTAGATCTGAGAAAATTGTGTGGTTTTTTTTTCAAATTCGCGTAGTATTTATGTAGTTTAGTTATTCACTTGCGAGTGTAAAAGCATCGCTTCAGCTTAAATCGTCTAATAATAAATCCGTTCGAACTGCCACCGAATATTCGACTACTGTAAACGTAAATGGA
>FIZT01006028.1:0-12269 GCA_900065295.1 Paracoccus marginatus
GCAACGGGAAATCGAATAAAGTGAAATTTGTCCAAATCCTCCCCAGTCTCCCCTATAGATACTCGTAGGTAGACAGATACCCATGCTATATGGTACTCTTCGAATTGAAATTTTAGGTTTGAAAAAAGTACAAGTTAATAACAGGAAAATCAACTTAATTGTTATCCAGATAAGAAAAGCATATTACATTAACCATTTCCACTTCCAGAAGCTTTCAATACAATATTTTCATTTTTATTTTCCATTGTTACGACGCGACCAGGCGACATCGCAATCGCAGCACAATAACTCTTCCGCTACCTACGATAAGTGACTGATAGTGCTTCTGTGTGGAAAATCTCATGATAATTAGTCTTCGGCGTCGACCGTCGAGGTAAATGACAATTAATTCTCATCTCGGAATTTATCTCAGAGATGTATTTCTGGTAACGAGACGTATAATTTAGTTATTCGCTTCATTTGCGAAAGGAAGATTTTCTGCTTGATCACCTCGGTCTTGAATTGATGATTCCTTTTCACTGAATTCAACGTTAGAAATTTGAATCTGGTTGTGTCAACTGATGCTTGGTGTTTATTAAAGTGTGGAGTGGCGGAATAAGTGAATTTTGAGGTCGATTTTTCATCGACAACTTGATAGAATTTTGTTTTAGTGATTAATGAACTTGACAAAAATTAGTATTCCTAATTCGGTTTATTCGTTGAAAATTCGTATTACTCTGTTCTATAGAGGTCACATTTTGCGAAAAATAAATTCATGCAGGATGGAGGCGACTCCTTCTGGAAATCAAATTCGCGTTCAAATTCTTCACATTTTCTTCCAAAAAAAAAAAAAAAAAACATGCAACGAAGCTTAGGTATCTATCTACGTACATTGAAGACATTGCGTGTAAATTGATATTCCATGGCATGAAATCACGCTACGTTGAACCAAAATCACAGCAGTTGGTAGGTATGAGCTGATTCAGAGGTTGGCAATGTAATAAAAAAAAAATTCAAATGCAGTATCCCCCGCAAGATGATTTATGCAAATATCTACGCAATAAAACTTCAATTTTTCTCTCGAAAATGTAACGCAGCGTGAATTTAAAACGAGTATTGTTGTTTCTATTTGCAGTTTTTATAAACAGTTGAGGGTATTTGTCTAGACGTGTAAACTGACCCGATTATACCGAAACTCGATTTATCCGCTTAATGACATTATACCCACGCGATGAAAGTACTTTACTTACTGCACATGTGCACATCGTATCGGCTACATTACACACATTTTTAATGCCAATTTTCTTACACGTCATAAACGTACCTACTTATTTTTGTGTATTTTTTTTTTTTTTTTCAATTTTCAGCGGGCCAAATGTCTCTGTGTTACATCTACGAAGTACTTCAGAGCCGTGGACCATTGCGAATGAAGAAGACAACCTCGGTAGAAATTTAAAATTAATATTTAACATGGATGCTGGTAAACTGTACCGAGATAGCGAATCGCAGAAACATTTACGCGAAAATGACTGTCAGCCGTTGATTAATAAACAACCTTTACCTTTACCCAGACGGTATATTAATAGGACGCATTCCACTCACAATGGAACGAATCAACAAAATTACTTAAAAAGTAAAAGTAACGAGTGTAGTAGAAGTGATTCACTAATAATTGATCCGCCGAGAAGATTTTCCAACGAGTATGAAAAAGAATTAGAAATGAAACTTTCGAGCCGAAGAAAAACAGACAAAGATACGCTCAGATCTCATTCCTATTACCCTATCCTTTCACCTCCGCCTGGTTTTCAAGACGATATCGAATTTATGGAGAATATGGAAAATATAAACCCGATGAAGGGAAACAATTGCGGTTATTTGTATCCTGATTTACGTACCAAAATGGGTCTACTTAATACGAGAAACGCGAGTTATTACCGGGGTAAAGGTTATAATTCCGCATATTTCACGCCCAACGAAAGGGATAAAATACCGCTGAGTAAGTCTAATTACAGAAGAAGACTGGCCTCCGATTACGCGGATCATGAATTTAATAATCGTTTCAAGTCGGAATCTTTCAACGATAAAGTTGGATTTTCGAGTTGGCGTTCGGAATCCGATCCGTATCCAGAGTGTTCTCAGTATTCTTATAATTGCTATTGCAACCACTGTCGTGTAGGCTCGGTGCCATCCACCTTAAGTCATAGTATAGCCGGCGAACCGAGTTACTTGGACGGCTACGATGATAGGGAGCAGTTTGATACACCTTCGGTAAAGTCGTACCATTCGTACGAGCCAGAAACGCCGCGTAGGCAGAAAATTCGTCGAGCTGCTAGTTTCCAGGCGAGATGCGCAAACACGTATTATTTACCGGAAAGCAATGGTGTTGATTATTTTTATGGCACGCAAGCTAGGAATATTCCCAAGAATCAGAGCCGTAATAGATACGCCTCATTTGACGGTACGTACCTATAATTATCGAGTCTGATTTATTGGTATCATTTTAAAAGTTGATATCATCTATTTGGCATTTTTGTGTTGTTTTTTTTTTCAGATGCCTATCATGATACTAGAACAAATGCTGTATATAGTAGATCACCTAACTCGTATAATTATCCGTACTACTATTACAATGATTGTTTACCTGTCACTAAATACAACAATCAATTTCAAGATTGCTCGTGTTCGTATACAAATCCTATCATAGAGAAGCCGGTAGCTAGGAAAACAAGCTCTAGTTCCAGTAGTATACCTATTCAAGGGAAAACTCATAGATTCGACGACGAGTACCCGATTACAACTGATGTCCATAATCAACTATATGAAGAAATTTATCCAACGGGGAAAGATCGAATTTTCCACGAAATTACTAATCCACCCGATATCGCGAATATATCATCATATTCGAGATTAGAAAATCATAACGCTTATGATCCAGAGTTCATTCGTAAGCAGCCCGATATTTTGCAGAGTGCGTATTACGGTAGCCGATGTGCATCCTCTCTATCAACTGATCCAGCAGGAGGAAACTGCTATGCAAATTATTCCCCGCAATACAACGATAACGCGTATTTAGAAGAATTGAAAAGAAAATCTTATTCTTTGCCTAAGTCATTTCAACGCAACGATAAGATACGAACCGAAGTTAAATTGCAAGATAAGTAAGTATTGCTTGTTTATAAAATTTTAGAGGTGGAGTATTGATTAATTAGATTTAATTCAAGTAGATAGGTATGCTTTATCGTTTTACGTGCATTTTGAAGAATAGGTTAGGTAAGACAATGCGTGATTATGATTATATGATTAAGATCGTAGCTGCCTGCCTAGTGATAGTTTTTGATTAGGACACTAGGAATAATAATTAATTTGGTTTAGTTCGTAAT
The DNA here is from genome assembly GCA_900065295.1 of Paracoccus marginatus. NCBI lineage: Eukaryota > Metazoa > Arthropoda > Insecta > Hemiptera > Pseudococcidae > Paracoccus > Paracoccus marginatus. The sequence goes on from FIZT01006028.1 coordinate 3,360, forward strand.
TAAGTATTTACCTATTACCTACCTATTTCGAGTTTGAGAAATTAATTAGTACTTATTGAGCGTAAAAAATATGTAGGTATTTGAATAAAGACTAGCTCAAAATTTTCCAACAAAAATATGATTCAAAAATTTGTCGAAATAGAAAATCGTATCGTAACAGACAGGTATGCACAAATTTCATACTTTTTGCGCTCTTTTTTTAAAAACAATACTCGCTTTCCTTCCTCTGACCTCTAGAAGATCAATAATTTTTTTTCAAAACCCGGTGTATCGATTCTTATCAAGAAACGTTATCAATCGGTAACGCTCCTATCGAGGAAATATCAAACTGTATTATCGACTCGTCGGAAATTAGGCCGAACAGGTCACAACAGTGGTTACACATCAAAATATAAATAAACTTTGGACTTTTCAACGAAAGTTTACAAGTTCGTTTGTTTGAATAGTTGATTGAAAATTGTGTGAGTAGGTATTAAAATCGTCCATGAAAATAGCCTATTTAGAACTAAACCAACTTATGACCAACGAAAAAAGCAATCAATTTGTGGGTACGTACATACGAATCATCATCAATTTATTTCGACTGCTTTTCCATTTGCCAAACAGGCTCAAATATTCGAGTTTGAGCATATGTAGCATTAATTTCCGTAGTTTCGTACCGTATACCGATCAAGTAAATATTGAATTCAATTATTCGAATTCGTGCCATAAATTTTAGTTGTTTTGTGTTTTGACGTGTGAAACCATATTATAACGGTTTGGTATTTTAGTATTTACGTTGACGAAGTATAATTTATACCTGTACGTTGATGAAAATTTTCATTTTGTTTCAGTCCCGCTTTGCTATTCCATTGGCGAAAACATGGAATAAAGGGGCTATTGCTGAATAAAAAGGTCATCATTCCACCCTCAGTGATGTCAGAAACTGCACCTACTACAGTAAGCAAAATGTCTGGAATTTTTTTTCATGTTCTACATCTCATAGTAATAATCTTTTATAGCCAATAAAAGATATGCCGGAAAAGAAAAAATACGGTCGCTTGATGAAAGTCGGTCAGTACTCCAGTACTCCTTCTTTAGATGATAATTCAGTTAAGCATATCAACTTCGACTGTGATAATAAGTACGTACTTTTTTGATTGCTCTATATTCTGTGCTGCTCGAGCTTTATGTTAATTGTCAATTCTTATCAACTCGCAGGTATAGAAGAGATAAATTTAAAAACAGCAAGACTGCCACTTTAAATTCGGCTGATTTCCGTCCTTCCTCTCAAGAGAATATTGTTTCTAGTGAGTACCTTACCTAATGTGTTCTCCTAAATCCGAATACAACGGCTATTGAATAATATAAATGAAATGATGCAGGTTCAAATCTGAGTGATCGTGTATTTCATAAATTTTGCAAAAGTTTTTCGCTACGGTTTCTGAGAAAACCTTCAGACGCCGAAGACGACGATCATAAAAGCATGACCAACGGGAGTTCCTCGAATAAAGTATTTTGTGAACCTGCTCCGCCAAAGAAGAGCTCCAGCAGGTATGAATTTATTTTGAAAAATGTTCAGTATATGTTGTAAATATTGCTAATTGTGGTATATTTATTTAGATTCGGTCCGTTAGCATGGCGTAGTAGCAAAGAGCGTAAAAATAAAATTAACGGTTCTCATGATAGAAACGATGACGTAGATGGTTTGGTTCGTCACGAAGTCAACGTAAGTATTCAAATTTCATTCGGCCTTATTTTTATGATGAATCGTTTTTAAATTTCTCTTTCCTTTTTTGACAGATTAAAGATAGGGAACCTCCTCCGAAGTTGGAATGTCAACAGCGAATAGTCCGCCGAACGTTGTCCGATCTCAATGGGTACTGCGATATAGTCAAAGATAAACAATTCAATGCAATAGTTCCTACTAAATATAAACCACCAGTTCCTGTTGTGTCCAAGTAATTATTTTAAAAATTATATTTACTCCCTCTCGAACAATCAACTCATAACGATACGTGTCACGTAGAAAACATAGACAATACAATTTACGCCGAACAGCCAGTCAACCTTTGTTGAGCAGCAGATTTTCACCGGCGTTGGAGCGAAAACCATTACGTAAGTTGAAATCGATATTGTTATCGCTGAAAAAATTCGTATCTGATTTTGAAATTATTTTCTAGCTTCAAGAGCAGCTTGCAGCGAAGACGAAAGAGCCTTATTTTCTGAAGACGATATGATGTCTGATTCTGGATCTTCGGTACCTTCGCGAAAAAATTCTCTCGAACAGGTTACACCAGAACTAATTTAATTGCCAATAAATGCCGGAACCTTTTTGTAACTCGTGCTCGTCTCTTATAGGGTATCAACGAAGAAGTTGTTATTTATGCCGAAGCTGTTTGGGATCATGTTGCTATCGAATCTGAGGAACTGCCATTCAACGCTGGAGATGTTATTGAAGTTTATAACGTTCTGGATAGAGAATGGTGGTGGGGCATGTGCAATGGAAAATCTGGATGGTTTCCTTCGGACTTTGTTCGAGTACGTTTTTATTCGATTTAAAATATTTTCATATTCTCGTTCAATAACTTGATGATACATATATTTTACAGTTAAGAGTGAATCAAGAAGAAACATTGGAAAGTAGCTTGGATTCTCCAACCAAATTACACACCTCGTTGTCAATTTATTCAAACGATCAGGTCAGGTCGAAAATTGTTTGTGAACTGATTAGTACCGAAAGGGATTTCGTCAAGGTTTTAAAAGACGTGAAAGAAGTAAGGCTTAATTAATGGTTTCTCGGGGGAACTAGACTTCTTCACGACGATGAATAATTTAATTTTCTACTTAGGCTTACATAATTGAATGCCGTAACGCTAAAGAACTTTTCACGATGGAAGATACTTTTAAAATATTTGGTAACTGGGAGCAAATATACGCGTTTCAAGTTTTATTATTAGAAAATCTAGACATGAGCTTGGATTCTCAAGCTCCTCATAAAACATGTGTTGGAAATTCGTTTTTGAAATTCGTAAGTATTATTTAATTTGCATCAAGTTGATTGTATTTCAATTAAAAATATTATTTTATCATTTTTTTTTTTTTTACAGCAAGATCATTTCCGAATGTACTCGGACTACTGCAATAATCATCCCTTATCTATTGCTACTCTACAGCAGCTATATCAGAAAGCCGAATACAGAAATTTTTTCGAGAAGTGTCGAATTAAAAAGAATTTAATCGAAATCCCTTTGGATGGATTTTTACTAACACCAATCCAGCGAATTTGCAAGTACCCTTTGCAATTGGCCGAGTTACTCAAATACACCGAGAGTGAACATCCTGATTACGACGCAATCAGAAACGCGTTGAACGCTATGAGAGAAGTAGCCGTACTTATTAACGAAAGGAAACGTCGAATGGAAAGCTTGGAAAAATTAATTTTATGGCAGCAAAGAATAGAAGGATGGGAGGTAAGCGTGTTGTTTGTTTCATCACTCAAAATAAATTCTAGTAAAAGACTTAATTGATTTGTGAAAAAATTACAGGGCGATAACTTAATCGAGAATAGCTCGCAGCTTATACATCAGAACGACGTTACCAAAGTTTTTGCTGGTGTTTGGTCAACAAACGTTACTCTATTCTTATTTGATCATCAGCTCGTCTTCTGCAAAAAAGTAATTTTATTCGTCTGTACTCTGTTATACTATTTCGAATTTTTGATCATTTGTGAAGAAAAAATTCTATTTCTAATTTTAGGATATTTTGAAACGAGATTTTTACATGTATAAAGGCAGGATATCTTTGGATGATTGCGAAGTTATAGATGTTCCCGATGGCAAAGGTACATAGTGAAGTATTAATTTGCTCGACCAGTCGACTCGATTTAATTCCTATTTTTTCTGTTCCAATTTATTAGATTCGTTGCTCGGCATCAGCATCAGACACGGTATTAAAATACAAAACGTTCAAAAGAACAAATGGCTGTTGTTCTCATGCCGAACGCATAAAGAAAAACTAGAATGGTTAGAGGCGTTTAAACGTGAAAAGGAATTGGTGCTTCTAGACGAACGTAATAAATTACAAATTACTCCGGTCGATCGGCACCTTGCTTACATCACTGCCACAACGTGCAACAGTCGGCATACTTTTTTGAAACATAAAAGTAAGTAGTTTTTTACTCTTCATTGTCTATGCCTTTAATGCGGTTCCGTAACCATTTTGATAATTTATTCATTTTAGATAAAAAGTTCAAGAGATCATTTCACAATAACGGGCACTTCAGCCGTAGCACCGGATCTCCGCATATTCTGGGTAGAAAAGTAGGCACCTGGTTTATGTTCGGAGCAAACCGCAAAAATCATCGAAGAATTAACACCAAAAGCCAAATTACACCTATTTAGTTTTTTCGAAGGGTTATTTTATCGCTAATATGGTTGCTAAAATGCTATTTGTACGACTAGCTATTCGAGGTTCCTTTTCAAGTTGTTCACAGAACGAAGGAAAATTTTGTATTTTTATACGCCTTAATGATTTTTTTTAGCTTGATGAATTCATACTTTTTTAATGCTCATTGCGAAAAATTCACTAGTCACTAACATTCCTCGATACTTTTTCGGATCACTATGGATCCTCAAAGATCTCGAACCGCTTTCACTTTTTTGTACGGATTCGCGAAAAATTTTAATTTGCTAGTCAGATTCACTAAAGATTGGAGATTTTTTTATGCATTTTAATTTGCCTATTTTTTAAAATTATTTTATAAATCGACCAGGAAGTTAATCACTTCGTCATTCCATGTTTTGCCTTATTTTTTTTAGAAATCGCTTATCAACATAACACTTTCAGTAGATGCTGCTGGGTTTCATATTTATTTATTTTTCATGTATAATTTATGTGTGTACATTTTCTTCCAATTTTCCTATCTTTACAAAAGACTGGTCCGCAACGTATAGATTTCGCCCGGATGTGTGAGTGTGTGCTGGTGTACGACACGGTAACGTGAATAGAGCCGCGTAAGCGAAGATATTTTTATTTTTTTATTTTGATTTTTAAATTCGTACGTAATTTTATAATATTTTTAAAAGAAGAATTTTCTCATTTAAGATACTGAAAATGATCTGTATTTTTATATTAAGCACATTCCGAATTTGCAATTCATCTTCTATTGTTCATTATCTTCCTAGCTTAAATCAGTATTATTTGAAATAAAAAAATTGTTGTGTTACGAGTTTTAATTTCGTAGAAAAGAACAGCATACAACGAGTGAAATTATTAACGATGTTATAATTTCAATTTTTTCTTCTTCAGTTTTTTCCTTTGATTTTTTGTCAATGGTTTTTGAACGGACGATATTTCTTCAGACGGTGCTTTTTTAATAGACGTCGACTTGGTAACTTGTGGTTCGTTCGACTGTAATATTTTTTGTACAGTATAAGTGTACAGTTGACTGTTGATTTTTTCGAGTTTTTGTATCTTTTCACGTAAAGCAGCTATTTCAGAATCGTCTTTGTCATCTTCATCGTCAGAATAGTGGAATGAATCAGTATCGTTCAGGTCATCGGGAGTGAACACTTCCATCATATCAGCTTCCTCGTTCTCGTCGTACCGTTTTAGGAAATTCTTCAAAACCGTTACCGGTTGGAAATCGTGTTGTTGAAGTTGTCTAGGTAGTAATCGAACAATCACGTTGGTTACGTTACCTCTACATCGTATAGTTCGCAGACATTGTTTACTTTCGATATGCCATATTTTTACAGACTCGTCTGCCGACCCTGAAATTAGTGAAGTACCATCGGTCGAGATTGAAAGTGAGTTTACTGGCTTCGTATGACCAACGAACGTGGTATTATTTGAATTGTCTGTAAAATGGTATTCACGAGAGCGAGGCGGATCCAAAAGTGAGAAAGTTTTAATGGTGCCATCTCCAGTGCCGACGAACACGTAATTTTCGGCCGGATCGACAACGATGCTACAAGGTTTGCTGTCAAAAACGATGGAAAGTAATTGTGTGCCGGTAGCTAAGTCGTATATCTGCAAATTAAAATAAATTTCCAAGATATCGAAACGTAAAAATATTTTAACGAGAAATTTTGGTAAAATACCTTGCAGGTTTTATCAGCAGAGGCAGAATAAAGTCTGGCACGAAGACCTCCGCTTCCTACGTATAAGTCGTTGACACGTATCGAATGATCGGAAAATGTGTATCGTGATTCACCTTGCGATGCTCGGTCGTCCGATTTAATACCCATGTACATAAAATTGGCCGAAATCAACACTGATAGCTTCCAGACGCATATTAGACCGTCTTCGCCACCTTTTTTACACGACGTAATAGTTCATTAATTATATTACATCAGCGAGAATTCAAGTCAAGTGTAATTTTACCTGTTATCACGTCAGAACCATCACGAGTCCACCTTATCACAGTAATATGTTGATAATGACCACTCACATTTGATAATAACTCCCCAGTAGCGAACTAAACAATGCATTCATTGATATTATCACATCGAGAAATCAAAAAATATATAATAGCAATCAGTTACCTGCCAAATTAGTAACTTATTTTCAATAGAAACAGCAATATAAAGCCCATCAGGACTGACAGAAAAGCAGCCAATATTTCCAGGACACAGCATTTTAATATTTTGAACTTTTTCTTGGCTGTTGATCGGCCACGCCAAAATCAAGGGTCCTTTTTGAACGGCTAGTACGTAATCGTTGTTCAAAATACCCATGCATCTGGCATTTATTGCGGTAGTTTTATATGTCATTAGAGTAGTTCCACTTTTCAAATCATACACATTCATATTACCGAATGTATCGGAAGTGAATATAACGTCATTGATTTCAGCCATAGTTGTACCAATTTATAAACTTTTCATCGATAAAATTACTATTCAAATTCAACTTTAAAAATAAAACAAAATCAAAACGGATTATTTAAACATTATTTTTGATTTTACTAAACTTCGGTTTATGAATTCAATACACGTGCACGTGCTATCTAAAAATTTGATAACGCAAAGTTTGTTTTCGTTTTTCGTCACAGATTGAAAAGTCAAAAGCGGTTTGTGATTGGTGAAAAATTTTGTAAGTCTTCTGTTATTGGCGGATCAGATATTCACGTTTGAATGTCGCTCTTCGCAGTTCGCACGTTGCTTCGCATTGGCGTATTCAATTCACACTACATAATAATTCATGAAATTAATTACTTATTTATTACACTGCAGCAACATAATGATCAATTTTGGCACCCATGGTTGCTCTTGCTACATACTGTGCTAATATTTTATTGCTGTGATACAGTGAAGAGTGGAAATTAGGTATAGGGCGTTTCGGTTTCCTAAGCGAGAGATTCGACTATGTCCAGACGTCCAGAGTATCAAGAAATGCTACGGAAACGTAATGCTCAGTCAAAATCAGTGAAACTGAAAAAAAAATTGTTCAGATGAAATTGGAGATGATTTAAGAATTCGTAATGCCCATTTCATCTTAGGTACTTTCTCCACACTAGCAACGAAATGATGACTTGTAGTAGAAACCGTAGAATTATTGCTTGCGTAATGAATTAATGCATATTTTGATATTTTGATTGCATTGCAGGACGAGAATCAGCTCACTTTGGATGTGATGATCATCCAGATTGGAAACCAAGCCTTAATACAGGATTCTGTAAACTGATTCAGATCAAATCAGGCCAACGATGGAAAATTAAAAGATTTTAAAGAGAAATGAAAAGGCAACAGCGACACAATGAAGCATATCCAATCTGAACCAAGTAAAAGTTATGTCACAAAGCATTTTCTTAGTCGCCACCCGAAATTAATGCAGCTGAGAGTATCGAAGTTGCTCCTCAGGTATCTACTATATCTACCATCTGAAAGTTTCATTCCATTTTTTTCAAAGCAAAAAGTTAAAATTTTAGTCTTTCAAAAATATTAGAAATAAAATTTTCAAAGATGATAATTTTGATGAACTAGGTGAGCTTTTTTTTAAATTTTGAATAAGTACGTGGGTACTTTGTACCTATTATATGTAGAAATGAGAAAATGAAATTTTTGAGAATTTCTTATGATTATTCTATTGGTAAGTACTGCAGCTAACTCTTCTGTTTTCCCATCAATAATGAAAATATTCTTGACTACTTTTCTTCTCCGTTCATCTTATTGAAATAGGTAGGTACCTGTTTGAAACTTTGAACCTCTACTTAGATTAAGCTCTCGATTTTCGATTTTTGATGGTTGAACGCAAATTTTTGACCTGCGGTATTCGTTGTCTGTTCCGCTCAAACGCTTACGTTATTAACAACAAATTAGCAAGGTGATAGCTAATATATATCTATTATAAAAGTGATTGCAAAATGTTACGCTCTCTGACTTTTGTTTTGTAAAAATTTGCCACCAACTCTAGTCACAGAGTAATTACTAATTAGGTATCGAATTGTACTTTTGAATGATTATTTCTAAAGCTGCGTTTATACTCACCGTAACTGTCTGTAACTGAAATCTGTAGAAAAGTAAACTCAACGTAATTTTATGGTGCAGTTTATAATGACCGGTAACCTAACAGAAAATTACCAGATTTTTAACAGAAAAGTAAAATTATTTTTACTTTTCTGTAAAAGTGAACAGATTATTTGTTTGTGTTGATCTTTCATCTTATCAGTTTGATATGCAATGGCGTATGAAGTTGTTGTTTTAAAATTTTGAGAAATGAAATGAAATGCTACAAGTATACAACTTTGTACATCAACTGATTGATTTTCTTCCTACGAGAAATTCGAATTTTCACAATACTTGAAGTCATTCTTCTTGAAGAGCTGTTCTCAATGAAACAATGAATTCGCGTAGAGCGTCTTGTAGCTCTGCATTCATGGTTTCTCCATGAATCCTCTTCTTCGTGACATAGCGGTGGAGTGCATCAATA
>FIZT01006043.1:0-14574 GCA_900065295.1 Paracoccus marginatus
CTATTACCTTGGTATCCACCTCGACCATTTTGACCCGAATTTCCACCATTTCCATTTTTATTCCAACAGTTTCCCTCGTAGTGACCGAATTTCCCGCAATAATAACATATAGGGGTGAAATTATTTTTTGAACCGCCAGTATTGTTGTATCCAAAATTTTGCGAATTTTGATTTCTCGAATTTTAAAAATTTCGATCATTGTTTTGGTTGTTATACCAGCAATCACGTCTGAAGTGACCTATTTTTCCGCATCCGAAACATTGGGGTCGATTTCCCGAATTTTGATTATTTACGCGTATTCGACTGATCGTAATTTTTTCCGCCCTCGATCGTATTCGACTGCGGCTTCTCGATAACTTTTTGAACGTTTCGCGTAATGAATTTTTCTTCTGTTGTAATGACAAATTTTTTTTTTCTTCTCAATTTGTGGTTTTGAATTTTTCCGTCAATTTACGTTACGATATAAAATTTTCAAATTGTAACTGGCATGAGTGGATTTTTCCGTTGTTGGGCGCCAATTGTTACGGGGCCTTCGAGCCTCATCAAACACACGAGAAAAAAAAATATCGAGCACACCAATAAACAAATTAAACATTTAATTCTTCAGAAATATTACACTTTAAATCATTAGTTACTTTCCATATAAATTATTAAAACGTTATTTAATTAGCTCGTACGGTAAACGAGAGATAGGTGTACCTACTTGGGACGGTTTTCGCCAAGTTGGTATTTTTTTGAAACCTGATACCTTCCCGTTCAAATCGTCAATTTTGCCCGCGTACGGATGCATCGAATTAGCGTACTGTTATTTTTCGTATTGATGAAATGTAGAGGCGAAAGCCTCGTAACAGTACCCTCACTCCTTTTTCTTCCGTTGAGAGTCGAGGTAACACTGCGCATGTATGCCCCCACTCTTTTTCTCTATGAGCAATGGCGGAGAGTTTCGTGTCACGTGGAATGTTTTGGTGACTCGTGGAATTTTCTTGTGACATGTAGAAAGTTTTGCGACATAACAAAAATTTGCGGAAAAAATACTGTTAATACATCTTTTTACAGCCCAAATTGCAATTTTTCAAAAATTTTCGCCCTCGCTTTGCTCGGGCACAATGTGTTTGCTATTGTTTGAATTTCATTTTCAATTCTACTTTGTGTCAAAAAACTACCAAAAATTGCCTACTCCAAAGCAACCCTTCAATTCAGAACTGAAATTTTCCTCAAATCTTTTACCCTCGCTTTGTTCGGGTTATATTATGCTTCATTTTTGGAATTGATTTTCTAATTATTTTTTAAAAAAATTTTCATCGCGTACATTAAAAAAGTTTTGGATTTTTTCCTTTAATTTTCTAAATTTTTCAAAATCATTGTGAACACAGTTTTCAATTTTTTTTCAAGAATTGATTTTTTTAAAAAGTTGTTTAATTGATTTATTCAAAAATTTACTTTCTGCGCCTTTTCGCTTTTTTTTTTTCAAATTAAGTTCTTGAAAAATCTCTCACGAATCATCGTTGAAAAATGTAGGCTAGTGTGTACTGAACTCCGCAGAAACACTCACTGCAATAATTTCTTCGCCAACAAACACTGGCCGATTAATTCACCTCTTCGGACAACGGCCAGCGCGCAGGTAGGTAAGGTAAACAGTTATGCGGAGAATTTTAAAACGACGCAGTGAAAAACGATGCGGAATTTTTTAGTAGACTTTGGCAATTTGCTTGCGTTTTTTTCCCTCTCGTGCTGGCGAGTGTTGTACGTACGCGAAAGGCCCGTTACATTGAAAAAGAGACGGATAAAATTGCGATGAAAAATTTATCGCATCTAAATCATCGCTTTCTCGACGTAAATTGTTGTAGAAGCCGAAGGGTGCTTTTGCTCGAATTCACAAATTTTTTTTTACTACTCGTTTATCAGCTCGGTCGTAGAGGTAACGGGTACGTAGTAAATTGATTACTACAAGGAGGTAATCAGGTGTATAAACATTTTACTACATGCTTTTACGGTGCTACAAGACTTGATTATCGATGTTTGGAATTTTCAAACGGCCTACTCAACCATATCGGTTGATTTTTTAAGCGTCGAATTATGTTAATTCTTTTATTCGTTTAGAATTTATAAGCGTAATAATAATTCGACCTTTTTTTTTTTCTTTCTCTCTCTCTCTTTCTTTCGCGATTCTTTACCCACTATTATATAAATTTTCTTCCAAAGGCGAGATATACGGTATCCCTTTTTTTTTCACTCACACAGCATAAAAAAGAGGCGAAAGAAAATTCGATCGTTTGAGGAAGAAAAAAGTTGCAAAATTTGGCAAAGTGCGAAGCTATTCGATGGTTTTGAGCTTTGCAAAATATAGGCCTATGACTGCGTATACATGTACGTGGCATACACATATCCTCGCACACGGTGGCGAATGGAAAAGTAAAAATCAACCGGAGTAAATTGAATTTGAATGTAAAACGTTTTCGTATATGAGCGGTGCGAAACAATGGTCGCACGACGGTGTAGTTTTCGCATGTCGATGCGGATAGCTCGCAGGGAAGACTTTGAAAAACACTTGTACGTACAAAGGCCGCGTATCTGTGTATGCGGTACAGCAGAAAATTCTGTACGGTATATACGACGACGACGTGTACTCGGGTGAAAATTTTCATTTTCAATTCGGAGGTCTATACGATGTATAATTTAACCGCTAAAACATGGCACCGTAAAGGCTGCCTTAATAATGCGATATATTCGATACGAGTGAGTGTTTGATGTTTTGCTTTTCATCCGCACAGCCAGACGTGATTGATGATTCTCTTTGAATTACTATGCTCACGAATCAGCGTATTTAAAAATCGAAATGGTAAAATTGTATCGAAATTGGGTTGTAGGGGGTGCGACGCGACGTAGCAATGATATCAACATTTACGGTGAAATTTAACCTTTACCAAGGCGTACGTATTTCGAGCTGAAAATTTATACCTTATATTATACCACCGCGCGAGTAGGTATAGCGAAGAAAAAAATTCAGCTGTGTGAATTGATAGAAGTATAATAATAAACATTTAATTTACCAGCTTCGGTATATCGACCAACTACCTCTTAATTTATGACAATAAGCTCTTTTATAGAAATAAACGCCGTCTCAGCGGAGAATCGTCTTGTTTACTGCAAAAATACGCTTGAAAATAGTTCACAAAAGACGTACCTGGCAAGACACGAGAAAATCAACATCCGCCCTTTGTCGGTTGCTTTCACATCTGCGCTAAGTACACGCTGTTCCTCCCTTCAGATTTCATATTATCTCGCACTGTAGGCCTATATACGAGTACCTACCTAAGTTTACGACGAAATGCTGAGAAAATTTTAATACTTGGTTCTTTGTAATACGAATGTTTTGCTCATTTACGGCACAGGGCACTTTAATTTCTACACAAATATTAATTTAGGGCCAATTATATTATTTATACGGTAAAACCATTGTAACGAAATGTACTTTTTTTTCTGCCCTCTTTCGAACCAATTTCGTTAAATATATTTAGCTTGGCTAAGGTTTAATTTACGAGTATATCTTTTCCTTAAGGCGGCTTCGGTACGCAGCAGTTTTTTCCCCCCGCTCTGTATCTTTTCGCCAACGCGTAAAATATTAATTCGCGTGCGGTTCGAGCGGAATTTCGCTGCTGAGGAATTTCTCCATCGTACCGTAGACTTATTTAGAAAATTTTCCGTAAGCTCAACGTGCGTAATTAATGAAAAATAAATAACTGTATGAATTACTTGGAAGGGCTCCGTTCGAGTTAATTTTTCTCTCTTTTTTTTCCAAAAAATAAACGGAAATAGGTAAATTTTCGTCGTTTCTTTTTAGACGACGACTTCGCCCATTCGCGGCAGGATTTTCAAGATTCATGCGTTTTTAATTTTTTAGAAAATTTTTAAATTAAAAAAAAAGATTAATGTGGTAAGGGGGGTCAATTGTTGACTTTTCGTGGAGCTTCGCCTGATGTTTTGCACTTCTCGAATTTCAATTTTTCAAAATTCGTTGAGATTTTTTATTTTTTAAAATTTTTTCAATTTTTCGAAGTTGGTCAGTTTTCAGAGTTTTTCTGTGTTTTTAAAATTTTTTTTTCAAAAATATTTTTTAGAATTTGTCGATTTTTTAAAATTTGCCAATTTCAAAAAATGCATCAATTTCACAAATTGTACCATTGTTTCCCAAATTCGCCAGTAATCAAAATTCTAAATTTTTTACAATTTGACAAATTTTTGAGACTATTTTTTTTTAAAAAGTGAATCAAGTTTTCAAAATTTGTCATTTTTAATTTTTAAAATTTTCTAATTCCTCAAAGTTTGTCATTTCTTCCAATTTTGTCAATTAATTTGAAATTTGTAAATATTGGAATACTAGGTAGTTTCAAAAAATTTTTCCATTTTTCTAAATTGTGTCAAATTTCTTCTTCCAATTTTGTCAATTTATTGAAATTCGTAAATATTGGATTACTAGGTAGTTTTAAAAATTTTTTCCATTTTTTAAAATTGTGTCAGATGTCACAATTTCATGGTCTTTCAGCATTTTCCAAATTTTTCGATTTTGTTTTAAAATTTAATAATTTTTCAAAATTCGTTATTTTTTCCATTTTCGAGGGTGTCTGGTGAGTGGTTTGCCAAACTGAAAATTTGGATATAACCAGGTGCCACTAAAAAAAAAACTTCAGATGAAGTGGTTGCCTATGTTGAAAAATTAAGGGGCAAGTGCTATTATTAAAAAAATTGAATCAAAAAAAAATTTCAAGAGTGGGAATGAGTAGTAAATTAAAAACTGAGCAAATTTCATTATATTCAATTTTTGCCTAACTTCAAAATTGAAGGGGCTATCACAACATGATGATTTAAAAAATTACCAAAAAAAAATAGAGGGCTGAAAATTGAACTAATTTTATGCTGTACATCATTTGCCTATCTTAGAAACTTGAGGGGCTAAGCAGCATAAATGTGTTAAAAAAGTTGTTTTATATCGAAGATTGATTTTTTGCCAGCCACATTGACGTTACAACGATGAGCGAGGTACATTTACAAAACGTCGTGCAAGTTGAAAAGTTTCTTTTTCTGTCTTTCTTTTTTCAAAGTGCAAAAAAAACATATTTTCAGAGACGCACGTGTGATTTATCTGGCCAGCTTGGTGATAGACCAAAAGCTGTTGAATTTTCATTCAAAGAGCACGGGACACAAGGTGACCTGGAAATTCATAAAATCGAATAAAACGCCACTTTCGAAGCTCCTATAATATTCCACAAGTGAGAACTACAAACTCGTGTAGATTTTTTTCCCTCTGCGTCGAGAAAATTTTATCGTCCCTTATTAGCTTCGCTGATTCGAACCGGGGCACTCTGTGTATAAAAATTAACGATTTCCTACCTTGAAAACTTTCAAGCCACGTGAAAGTTTACCGAAAGAGACACACCATAAAGCGTTGAAGTGGAACTCGAAAGACATTTATTTTCAAACATCCTGTGCACAAATCTTTTTTCAAGGTTAATATTATATTTTTGCGCAGAATAATCCGCTGAAAAAAAAATTAATAGACCAGTAATGGTATTTTTTTTTTGGAAACTTTTCTCATTTCGTTCTACTCGCCGGGTCTCATCTGTGAAAAAATTTCAAATCCGATTGTATCGAATGGCGCCTGTTTTCTATTCAAACGCCTTCGACTCGTCAATGATTAATTTTAAAACGTGAATTTTTCGCAATATCGATACCGATTGTTTCGCTGCGGCTGGTGTTCGACTCGTATTTGTGCGTATTTAAAGTAATAAATTCATAAGTGAGTTGGAGTTATTTTTTTCGCCGCAGATTTCTTTTTATTATACTGTGAAAGCGAACCTCGTCATCGAGCTTTTAAAAAATTGATATATTGGCGGATTGAGAATTCGACGATTTGGGTATACTTTTTCACTCTTTTATTCGCGCAGGCCTTAATTTATTCCACACTTGGATTCTTTCTCTGCTCGCGTATATACGAGTGTATATTGTATCGGCAACTTGTATGGTTTTTATTATAGATTTGTTTTTTCTGGTGATTTGTTGGAAATGGCAATTTATTTACTGTCACCGATGAAAATGACTTATTACACGAAGGTCGTACGGATTTAGGAAATGGACTGGCAAGACTGATCGTTCCGTTGAGAATTATATCGAAATGAAGCGATATTCGAAAAATCATTGGGACGACGAAGATGTTTTATAGAAAGTTTTTTTGCGTACTTTTTTACTTTAGCCTCGTTCAGTTTCAGTTTTATTTTAGATATTTGTCGTTTCGTATGGGGCGTTGGTCTAAGATTACCGTACGTTTATGGCAGTTTATGTGGTAAGCGATTGGAATGAATATTGATACAACGATCGTTTTACAATTCAGCTTTGTTGAGGGGGTTTTATTCCACTCGTGTTTTGGGACCGAGTCCGAAGCATTGAAATGTACATTAAATGACGCGTGGAATGTTTTAAAAATTAGGACATCTTTTCCTCTTCCCTACCCCTTCCCCGGAAAAAGAATCGGAATTATCGGGGCTGAAAAAAATCGCCTCGTAGAACGATAGGAATTATGCTGAACTAGACAACTCGTAGCCTTGCAACCGTTGATATGCTTTAATGACATTTTCTTCTACTTACCATGTCATCGTTCGATGTAGTTTGCGCAGTCACAAATGAGATGACAAGTATGTTTTTTTTGCCAACGATAATCTATTATTTGGACGAATAAAAGAATACTCGCCAACTCCCAAGCTTTGTAAGTATGTTAACAGCGACTTTTCGTGCGGTAACAAGAAGTGACCCTTTTGAAAAAGAACTAAATGGGCTGAGAACATAGCCTAGCCGATTTAACGAGCAATTGCATGTATAAAGTGCGTAGATCTAGAAAAGTGCAATACTTATTGCAGTTTTTTTCTTGTTCTTGAAGAGCTAAGGTAATGATTTTTCATTTTCGTTTTTCATTTTTTTCAACTTCAGAATTTCTGAAAAAAAAAAACTTACAATTTTCAAAATGAAGAACTTTCATTTTATTTTTCAAATTTTATTTTTTTGTTGCGTATGTTAAAGAAACATTACGAACATATAAATTCATATATTGAATATGATATGACAATGATTAACAATTGAATAATTGTCGAATAATAAATTAACACAGGATGATTCGTACATTTTTCCATGCTACTTATCTACCTACTTAATCGGTAGATTAACGGTAAAATGGAATACCAAACGAAAAACAGTGAATAGTGCTGATTATAGGTAAAAATAGTGAATAACGGGAAATAGGGAATGTGCTGACTATAACAGTAGGTACAAAATACGAATATGTAAAAGTACAAGGTACTGACTGTAACATACCCCTCAATTAGATAATTTTATAGAAAATGAAATTTTAAAAAATAACAATAAATCTAGTTAGCAAGCTCCTGCTGTAGTTCCTGTCTAAATTCGCTGAGCTTGTAGTGTAGTGGGTCTAGGATTTAAAAAGAACAGCATGAGAGACAGGACGTAGGAGAGAAGGATTTAGGAAATAGAAGAAAACCCTACCTGGACTGCCAACTACTTGGCCTAACTAACCAACTACAGACATTCTTTAGAGAGAACATAGGGAGGAGATAAAAGGAGGTGAGATAGAACTCACATTAAAAGAGGAGAAGAGTTAGGTAGGGCTCACATTATGGAAAATGGTATGGGAACAATTGACAAAGATGCCATATACCTATCGGGCCTAAAACTAACAGGAAGCAATTTAGGGAATAGTGAAAATATACGCATTGTGTTACCCTTACCGCGTGGACCAGCCACACGGCTGGTGGATGCTAAACCTATGCCATTAGATACATAAGTTAGCATTTCATCACAAAAAAAGAGGAACTGAACACAAAATCTCATTTTGAGACTAAAACACACTACCTATATTCACATAAAGGAAAAAAGAGTAAATATTTTAATATTAAGTGGCTTAAGCCAACGGAAGTATAACACTATAAAAAGGAAACATCTAGTTTTAACCGCGAGACTCCAAGAAGTGTCCACGTCGTCAGGATCACCTCCTCGCGAGCAAGCCGGCGACCTTGACGACCAACAGATTCTCCTTAGGGTCTTCGTGTCTTCAGAATGCCCTGATGTCCAGTTACAAGGAAGCTACCTATTCAAATAAGTAGCACCCTACCCTTCCAGGTGGCGCTATACCACAAGCTGAATACGACATTCGTTATTGGTACTTAGTTTTCCCTTTCATGGTGGTGAAGTACCATTAGACGAGTAGACGAGGTAAAATCCGACGAAGATAATTATCCATGTCACCAAGGAAATACCGCAGAAGAGCCATGTGAAAAAGGAGACAGTGGCTGACGTTTCTTTTTTCATTTTTTCGTGTTTGAATGAAAACTTGGACTGTTGGTAGGCTGTTATGAGTTCGTCGCATGATTTCTCGATGGCGTCGATATCGAGGTTTGAAAGGATCGGCGGTTGATAGTTGTCGGGTTCTCGGGTAGATCCAGTGGTGCTACAAATTGTGGCATATCTATGTCTGGAAGATCCAATATTCTGGGAAGCGTAGTTGAATTGCTCTTTCCGGCATGACGTACTCTGTGAGTAGTGTATCCCGTTGTACCACTTGGTAGGGTAAGGATACCTGAATACAAGATTGATTTGTTGAGTGTGGCCTGTTGAGGGATCATCTATAGTGAGAATGTCCTTTGAGTGTAGGATGAATATAGCCATTGATTCGGGGCAATTTGATGCCATACAGTTGGAAGAAAAGCATAGGTCTGGAATTTACAGCTGTTCGAGCGTCCATTTATGAACTGAAACTCACATGAATGAGCTGCTGCTCAATATAGAACATCCATAGTACATAGGTAATGATCCTGGGTGATGACATAACATCGGTCCAAGGTGTCTAGATGATAAGGAGAAGTCTTAATTTGACTGATACTCAAAGTATCCATAAAAAGGGATAGTAACTCGTTACTGAATTCAGTACCATTATCAGATAAGATGACTTTTGGGAAATCGTACTGACAGATGAACTGTATTAAACATTTAAAAATATTGATAGTCGTATGTATTGGTACCAAAAACAAAGCTAGGAATTTTGTTAAATTGTCCTGAATTGTGACAATATAACAATAGCCTCGTTCCGTTTTCTCTTTTTTCATGATGACGACACAGGTAGGTAGGTACCTGTTAGGACTTACGAGTATATTTCGAAAGAAAAACCAAACAGATAATCGAAATCGATACTCATTTATTCAATTATTCTAATTTAACATTCCACCTTTTCGTCTTTTTTTCCCATCAAAATGGTTGCCAAAGCTGTTGTTGTTGTTGTTTTTTTTAAATGTCTCCACAATTCCTGAAAAACAAAAAATAGAAAAAAACACGCCCAACACGTGTTAAAACCGCAATAACGAAAGGCACACTTGGGCGAATCGGTACTTTCGCACAAACGTGCTTCGGCACGATTCTCGCCAATGACTTAATTTCGTAATTTAATTGCTTTATATGAGCTTTACGGTAGCGTTAAGATAGAAATCTGGCTGTGGGAAATGAGATTTTAGGGGAAAAAAGTACCACACAGCAGCGGCGTATAATTATTCGCTACTCGTTCGCAAAACCTAACCTAACGCGTTGGTACTCTGCCTCGTATAGGTTTGTATATGTATAAAAGACGCGATAATAATATGTAATATACGTTCTAGCACCAGCAACGGTGTTATAGTAATATATGCGATAAAGCAGGTGAAAATACTTTATTGTCGTACGGTACGTGTGTATTTTGCATAGCCGCAATGAGAATTTGGAAAGCAGTTTCCATTGGCTTTTGTTTCCGAGTTGGCAACGAAATATGACATTTGATTTACGTGTTCTCTGGTTTCCTTAACATAAAAGTGTATGCTTTTATTCGCACATTTCGGGGATATTTTTTGAATAGAAACGGATAAATAGGAAAATTTTTCATTTTTTTTTTCTCCACATCTCTTGGTTTTCGTAAAAAGGCGAGGGAAAAAATACCTACTCGCCTGGTTTGCCGGCGCGTCGGCGAATAAAAGGATTATATTTACGCGCAAAGAACAGCTGCGTATATTTTTTGAAGTGCAAGGGTAGCTATTTTTTTTTCTCCTCCGGTGAGCTTATTATGTTTCTAAATAAGTTTAAGGTATACCTATAGCGATGGGCTGGCTGCTTGGACGGCGGCGCAACGGGACTAATAAGCTCGCGAAATAGCATCCTTTCAAGATTAATTGTACGTAGCGAGAGCGTAAATTACGCGAGATGTAGAGATGAAAGAATCCAACGATATCAATAGATATTGGCGGCGGCATCGGTGTTAGCTTGGCACGGCGTGCCGGTTTTCAAAGATATTCTCTGTCTCTGTCTCTCTTTCTCTCGAGTATACACGGGCGAAAGTTTACTTACCGAGATGGCAGATCTTTAAGAGGAAAATTTTGTTACAAAGTTGGTCGTCATTTAGAAGCTGATATGTCTTATTCACGTCGAAACGTTTTATCCGCTTCGCATTACCGAAAATTCAATCAAACTGCTTTTATGGAAAAGATTTCCAAAGCTAAGATAGCGATGTAGAAAAACTGGCAATAGTCCATTTTGACAGTTTCGCTCAGCCCGGGCCCTGAGCGCTACGTACTTACGTATATTCGTATTTCGTACACCAACTCGAAAGCCAGCTAACCTATCCGCACGCTGGTGTTTTTCCAGCCCCGTATCAGTCGACTATAGCGAGAACTCACTTTGGTCATATTTATCGCCCTTAATGGTGCGAATTTTTTCTCGCCCAGATTTCAGATAAACGTATACGTATATACGTAGCTTCTTTAAACAATACTTAGATATATCCAGATTCGCTACGTAGTACGTACTATCGCTTCAACTCAACCGAGAGTATTTTCCGACCAGCGAAATGGATTAATTTTCAAGTACGAGATAAATAGTGGTGGTTTACATTTCATTGAAATCTTTGCGACTGATATGTTACCCGTCAGAGTGTTTGTAATTGCGTGTTTCGGTTTGCGGTCACTCTTCTCTTACCATGCTCCTTATAGCTTCGTCTACAGTCACTATCGTTCGCTTGCACGTTCAGCGTGATGTGATTTTTGTGGTCAAGGTAAACAAAAACGGTACACGTTACGAGAAAAGCTCTACAAATAACGTCGAGTTAACCGTTATACTTGTCTAATTTCACGTACAAGATGAGAGAGAATTTTCTACTCGTTGATGAACTAACTACCCCTTCGCCACTTTTCGTTTTCCTCCAATCTTTCCTCCATTTCTCTCTAGATTAGAATTTTCTGAAAATTATTTTTAGTAAATTTCCTCTTTTTAATTTCGCATCCGGTTTAACGATATCCACAAATCGTTTACAAAAAAAAAAAAAAAAAACAGAAAATTCCAACGTGTGAAAAAAAACATTCTCATTTTTCGGGGCGAAAAAAAAATTCAATTTCCCCCGAAAAAATACCTCGAACAGTGCCATAAACAACGTTTATACGCTAAAAATAATAATAAACTGTAGGAAAAACCAAGAGAGAGAAAAAAAGGTTACATTTCAATTAGCTCATTAATTGATTTAAATGCGGCTCGAAGTAAGCTAACGGCGGAAGTGAGAAGAAAAAACCCGCGGTACTTTTATTTTAGCAAACAATACCTTCGTACACCGACCGAAGACCGGTATGGAAAAAGAAAGAAAAAAGGCTCCACGCCCCAAAGCGAACTAATACCCTATTCCAACCCCTTCAATTTTCCTAAAAAGTAACCCTACTCGTTTAACTACCCTATAAAGTTGTAACCTTTTCCGAGTTAATAGTTTTTATCGGATTTTTTTCTCTTTTGCGTGATTTACTTTTATACCTTTTATTCAGAAGTATAGCAAAAGCATTAGACAATATTATTTATTTATTAAAGCCAATCTTCTAGGTTAATAGGACTATATCGAAGCAACAAATTATGTTAAGAGATTTTCAAATGTGTTTGTACCGATTTAACGACTTCGAAGGGTGTGTTGTTTAAAAAGAATTCTGCTGTACGAGGTAAGGTGCTCGGTGAACGGAGCTCGGGCCTATGGTTTGCGATTGATTTCAAGTTTTCAGGGCTGGCCTTGTTGTTATTGTTTTTTTGAGGGTTATAAAATGCGCGATAAAAGAAGAAAAACGAAGAAATGGTTTCCATAACGTTTAACTTTTAGTAGCCTTGCACTTGTTTGACGAAGCAGAGCCGAGTTAGCAGTGAAAAGAGATGGAAAAAAATTGGTATGTAAAAAATATTTTTCTAAAAGTTTTCTTCGAGGAAATTTTGGTGGAAATTTCTGTCATTGTAAGGGCTGTAAGTATGAAATTTTGAAAGAATCTGTCGTGATTTAGGTGGTTGTTTGGATCTCGAAAGTTCGCAGACATTATTAGGTATGTCATTCGAATTGCCTCAGAGGAAGATGAGTCAAGAACACTGAAATGATTTTTCACCTCTCCCTATCAATTTTTCAAAATTTGTCGATTTTTATCTTCATTTCTTAATTTTTTTTCAAATTCGCAAATTTTTTTAAATTTTCAATTCTTTAAAATTCATCAATTTTTTTAAAATTTTAAAATTTTTTCTACTTTGAAATAATCGTCAATTTTTTAAAATCTCTCAGTCTTCATAAATTCCATTTTTGAGAATTTGCCAATTTTTTACCATTTGAAAATTCGTCATTTTGAAAAATTTGTCAATTTTTGAAAATTCATCATTTTTTTTTCTTAAATCTCCATTCTAAAAAAAATTTATAATTTTTTTTAAATTTTCAATTTTTTCACATTCGTCTATTCTTTTTACTTTGAAAATTCGTCATTTTTGAAAATTTTCAATTTTTTTAAATTTGAATTTTTTGTAATTTTTCGAATTTTGTCGATTTTTATGAACATGGTCTTTTTTACAAATTCATCAATTTCTTCAAATTCGGTTACCAATTTTTTTTCAATTTTTTTCATAATATTTCATCAGCCAAATGTTGGATTTCATTATTTTAATCTGTTGATTCACGTCGCGTCGCATTATCTCCAATCTCCAATCTCCATCTCGACAAAGAAAATCGATACTTTCGATATTAATTGCATCCCAACTCGTTACCCAGTTGAGCCGTTTCTACCTAATAAAGTGCACATAAAAGTTACCCTAACACGTCTTAATAGCTTTTCATTGAGGGCGAAGCGACGCCCGTCTCCTTTAACTAATTTGTTTTGAACTTAAACAACAAAAACAACAAGAGCAAAACGCATCGGATGGCGTATCCCGCCACCTAAAACGACACCACTATTCGTTGCCAGCTCGACGAACACGATAAACTATACGCGAAAGCTGTTTCAGCGATATGCATTCACGATACATAGATATTTTCACTCCCGTCAGCAATAATTTTAATCGATAAAAATACTTACCAGACTGTGATTTTTATGCCTCGTTATGAAAATCTAAACGGAAACGAGATTTTAATATAAATATTTCATGCAGCAGAATAAACGCGCTCGTATACGGTGTTTTTTACATACGTAGGTAATCAGCTTTTATGGGCGAACCAACGCGCGGTTTTTATTTAAAACAATGCAATATTATCGTTCGAGTATTTGCCGAGGTATACAGATACACGTACATATTTTTCTCCGGCAGCGTGCATTGGTGCGGCTAGTCGGCGGATTTTTGATACGTGACATCGTTGTCTCATCGTGTATCCATTATCGTTGCTACGTACGTAATAATTCTGTTCGAATTATAAGCCGAGCCAAAATAACCGTAATGATTTCAATATCGGGCACGCGAAACGTCGAAATTGCTACAAATTCGCTCCAGCGGTTCTCTTTTCTTTGGCTTTTCAGTATAGGCCTGCGGCAGCGGTAGGGTATATAGGTACAGTATACGCGAGTAATTTTCAAAAGGGTTTATGTTTGCGTATGATCTTCAAGAGGATTTCGTACTATAGATACGTAGTTGTATTCACCACACTTTTCTTGTACTTAGTCGTATCACTGGCGAGTTTTTCGAGTATTCAGACATTTTTTTTTTGGCGAATTTTATTCATTTCTCATTTTGTGTTGTTTTTTTAAAAATATTTTTCAAATTTTGTCAATTCTCTAGTATTCGTTATTTTTTCAAAAATGAGCTTCTCATTCAAAACTCAGTTGTCAGAATTTTTCAGTCCTTCAAATTTTCAATTTTCCACAAATTTTATCATTTTTTTTAAAAAGTTTGTCTGCCAATTTTTTAAAATTTGTCGATTTTTTGAAATTTATTGATTTTTTGAAATTTGTCAATTTTTTAAAATTAGTCAATTTTTTGAAATTTGTTGATTTTTTGAAATTTGTCAATTCTTTGAAATGTGCCAATTTTTTGAAATGTGCCAATTTTTTAAAATTTGTCAATTTATCAAAAGGGTATAGCCCATTAAGTATGGTGAATCGGCCCTGAGAACGGATTTTGAAATTTTCTGATGGGAATTGGTGCTTATGGTCTAAAAACCCCGTGACAAAATCTTTAGCTCCCTACCTCCCTCCTAACCCCTTTTATGGGGGTGAAACATCGATTTTC
>FIZT01006046.1:0-19857 GCA_900065295.1 Paracoccus marginatus
TACCTGAAATTTTTGCCCTCGTTTCGCTCGGGCCAATGTTTCCATATTTTTGCAAATTTTTGTTCAAATTTTAGTGCGAAAAACTAGGAAATGTGTGAAAAAAACACGTTATTTTTAAGCCAAAATTTTAGTTTTATTTTCAAAATTTAACCAAAAAAATTTCAGTCAGCAAATTTAGAAAATTCAAGCTTGCAAATTTGTGACTTTCACCCCCCCCCCCCCCCCCCAAAAGAGAAGCTTGGTCTTTGCATGTTATACCCCCCCCCCCCCCCCCCAGCAAAAGAGAAGCTTGGTCTTTGCATGTTATACATAATTTGGCCAAATTTCGCTCATTTCATTTAATCCTAAAATTCAGGCTGCTGAGAAGCATTAAAAAGCCATAATTAATTTGTATATTTTCATCGCAATACGGAAGGGAAAAGTAAAAATGTAAAAAGTACAAAGGTATAGGGGGCATGGTTCGGTTCAAATAAATGTATATCTATGGGAGTGTATTATTCTCATTACGCTTGACTCTTGACCTTATACGAGTACAAAATTTCTTTGCATTGTTTTCTCGTTTTGGGCAAAAAAAAAAAAAAATTGGAAGTAGTAAGTGGAAGTGGAAGTTGTAAGTAGTAGCAATTCATTGTTGAGGAATTGGAAGTAGTAAGTAGTAGCTTTTCAAAATGAACTGATAGTAAGAAGTTGTAAGTAGTAGCTTTCAAAAAATTCCAATCACTTAACATCACTGGTGAAAGTAAAATATCAATCACTTATACAACATCCAACATCATAAATATTTGGTTTTCTTTACGCAATAGAATGCAACTTTAATTAGTCAAAGGTTTCTTCGAAGGACGAATAAGGAAAATACAAACCGGTTTGAAAATAGGTAAATCGATGACCGATGACAAACATGAACATCATATTATTTACATTTTTATTTGCAAAAAGACATCACATTTTGCATAAAATACATACGTATGTAGAACACTTATGTATTTTGCTAAACGTTTTAAAAAATTGCCAAAATGATTTCATGGTATGGTATACTTAAAAATAAGTAGAATAAAAATCAACGAAGAAAAATAACATTAAGTAGGTATTATAAAAAACATTGATTAATGGGTAGATCGTAAATGCAATAGTGTAGTGAACTCTAAACTTTTGAATGTATCTTTTCGAAACAATGAAGAAAGTATGAGTAAACGTTACGAGATGGATGTTGAATTTATGCACATCAGAAACACCATCGTTGGATTAAAATCTTCCAAGCCAACCAACAGGTCTCAATGCATTTAAGATGATTAGAATTTCATCCTTTCACTGAAAAAATTAAACATAAACAATTATAAGTGTTTTATTCATTATTCAAACATTGCATAGACGAAAATTACTCCACATGCATACCTAAATCAACGAGAGTTTTTCTGGCTTTAGTAAGTATTGAAAACCACCACGAACCAATCTCTTGGTCCCCTTGAAATTTATCGGGATGAAATTTAAGGGCGGCTACTCTGTAAATTCGAGAAAAAATACTATTCAATAAACCCGTTCGAATTTATTCTTTGGTCCCTACTTTTCAACCACATACTTAATATGGTGTACAAAAATGAAAAAAAAAATCGAAAAAAATTATAGCGCCTACCTAAAACCTTCTTGAATTTCCGCTTCAGAAGCTCCCAATTTAACGTTCAACAGTTTAGAATATGCCGAATTTCTTTCAGCAGGGCAATTAGCCTTAGCCATCGAGATTAAAAGGTCAAATATATCCTCCAATTCCTTTTGCTTACGTTCGATTTCTTCCTTCTCGATTAATAGACCAGATTTCAACCAAGTGATAGTTTCATCACATTTGTTCAAGGCCATGCGTTTTTCGTGTTCGCTGATTCCATTTTTCAAATTCTCGCTCTGCACTTTGTTCTTCATGTCAACGCAATATGATTCTAGGGTGTTTTTGGCAGCCATAATCAACTTCATTTTTTCCTCTCTCATTTTGTACATATCTGCTTCTTTAATCATACGTTCGATTTCTTCTCTGCTTAGACGATTTTTATTATACTTGATAGTAATTTCATTTCTGATACCGGTTGACAGATTAACAGCGCTTACATTCAAAATACCGTTCGCATCGATAGCAAATGTGACGTGAAATTTTTGTTCACGAGCAGGTGCTGGAGGGATTCCTTCAAGAATAAATTCACCTAGAAAGTTGTTGAACCTAATTTTCGAGTGTTCGCCTTCAAACACCTTGAACGACACAGCGGTTTGATTATCTTCCATTGTATGAAAATTCTTAGTTTCATAGAGTGGAATGGTGGAATTACGTTTCACAACAATCGCCATATTTTTACCGACAACTTCAATGCCTAACGATAACGGTGTTATGTCTAGCAACAATACATTTTGTATTTCTTTCGATTTGTCACCACTCAATATGGCGGCTTGAATGGCAGCGCCATAGGCAACAGCTTCATCCGGATTAATCGACCTATTCAATTCTCTTCCGTCGAAGAAATCTTGTAATAAATTTAAAACCTTCGGTATCCGAGATGAACCACCTACCAGAACAATGTCGTGAATTTGGCCTTTGTTCAATCCAGCGTCTTGGATCGATTTTTCAACTGAAACCAAGGTATTTCTGAATAGATCGGCGTTCAATTCTTCAAAACGAGCACGGGAGATGGAACTGTAAAAATCAATTCCCTCGTGAAGAGATTCAATATCAATGCTCGCCATTGCGGCTGTCGATAACGTTCTTTTGGCTCGTTCGCAGGCAGTTCTTAAACGGCGTAGGGCTTTCCTGTTCTGAGTGAGATCTTTCTGGTATTTCCGTTTGAATTCTTGTGCGAAGTGATTCACCATACGATTATCAAAATCCTCACCACCCAAGTGAGTATCGCCAGCGGTTGATTTTACTTCGAAAACTCCGTCTTTGATGATCAAAACTGACACATCGAAGGTACCACCACCAAGGTCGAAAATCAATACGTTACGTTCGCAATTGTCCTGATAAGAGTTGAAGTTGATTTAGAGTTTTCATTTTATAAAATTTCGTCATTCGAGAAGATAGGTACATACTTTTTTTTCCATACCGTAAGCAATTGCTGCGGCTGTTGGCTCGTTGATTATACGTAACACATTTAATTTGGCAATGGCAGCTGCATCTTTAGTAGCTTGTCTTTGCGCATCATTGAAGTAAGCGGGTACTGTGATTACTGCTTTTGTAACAGTCTTACCCAGATAAACTTCAGCAGTTTCTTTTATTTTACGCAATACCATAGAAGAAATCTAAAAAAAAAGTGCTGAAAGTAGAAAGTACCTATATCATGCTTGCAGTGGTGGAAAAACGTAAGCTTACTTCTTCAGGAAAGGATTTCTTTTCGCCAGCAAACTCAATCTTGATTTTTGGTTTAGTATTGTCATTGATGATTTTAAACGGCCAGTGCTTCATATCATCTTGAACGGTAGGGTCATTGAATTCACGTCCGGCCAATCGTTTCGCATCTATAGTATAATAATACGGTTCAGAATAGCAACAATCATGAAAATTTGGATGAAACCTTACAACTTACCAAACACGGTGTTGTCAATGTTTCTTGTAGCTTGATCTTTTGCAGCATCGCCAACAAGGATCTCGTTTTCTGTGAACGCGACATAACTTGGGGTGGTCCTGTTTCCATGATCATTCGCAATAATTTCGACTTTTCCGAACCGGAATACGCCAACACACGAATAGGTCGTTCCCAAATCAATACCAATAGCTGGAGCTTCCGCCATTTCACTATCAAAATGACTAGATCACGTTTATCAATCTAGAAATGAAAAACTGCAGAAGTACTTACAAATACATATAAGTACATAATAAAGCATAGAAAAGTAATTGACAGGCAACGTTTAGAAATGATAAATTGTTGGAAAATCTTGATGAACAATAATACCTGAGAATACGATAGGGTAAAATAATATTGTGAATCGCTTCAACAACGTAAAACGACTATCAATACTGAATTTCTCTTAGTCAAATTCTGATTTCTGACATCAATACAACTGAAGATACTAATTACAACCCACAAAATAACGCGTTGCACTAATGACGTTAAATATTCACGTTCACGATTCAGACACTAATGAAACTATTGTTTACATCACAAGACAACTTCACGGCCCTCTAGTTCTTGTTCAATGTTCAGAACTTCTGGTAAAAAATGATCTATCTGCATAAACATCAACGAACTACGGAAATATTCACGCGACATCACACGAATCATCAGATACGCGACGCGCGCTTCACAGCGTTATATTTTTCAGTTTCGGTCCTCGACGCCTACGCCTACGGGTGGTCGGGTTTCGGGTGCATGTACTTAAGACTCAATATACAACACCGTAGCTAAGGATGTAGCGGGATTAATTAGAATTTGATTGAAAAGACATCTGTTCTGCTTATTGTCTGAAATGAACAATTAGGAACGACCTTGAACAAAATTTGTCACCATCTGTTCAACTAGGTGTAGGTACCTAAATTGAACTGAACAAAATGCTTACTGATAGTCTTGAGATATTCCTGGTCATTTTCCTTCGTTCGACAAAACTAATAGGTACTCAAGCAAAAACGTAACGATGTTGATGACTTCTGACTTGATGAAAGTAATAATTCATGGTAAGTCAAGTAACGTTGACGTAAGTTTTTCCAGTTGTAATAGTAAAGAATTAATAAAACCTCTTCAAAAAATCAAAAAGAACGTAAGATTTATTTTAATAGATAGGTGTAGCCGAAGAGTGTACTTCTATACATTATTTCTTGGCATTATTCCAGTGAAAAGTAGTAGACCTATAAAATAACTTCAATTTTTTCGAAGTACATCGCACATACCCAAGTTATATAATAAACGTAACTAAAGCATTAAAAAAAACACAGAAAACAAAACAATAAATTTAAATTTATAAAACCAGTAAAAAGATGCATAATTATAATCTACAATATTTCTTCGTAAAAAGTGAAAAAACTAAACAAAGTAATCTAAAAAATGATACACATTCAAGTTACAAGAAAGAGAGACTCAACATTATAGTCCAAATTAAATCGGTAGGTAGTTCAAATTCAAAACATCGAAAAAAGAAATAACTAAAAGTACTTATTTACTGAGTAGACAAGCACGAATTGAGGAAAATTCTACCATCTACATTATCACAACCTGAGTTTGAACGAAACAATTCACTTGAATTACGACAAAGGCAAACGATAACAGCGTCGAGCCAAGAAATACGTTGAATCAACCATATTGTACAAACAACGATGAAGTGTAGTGTTACAGACGTTTTACTTGTTTACCACTAAAATAAAACAATATTATTAGTACGATGACTGCCAAAAAATTTAAGAAATTGAAATAGATATCTGAATGGATTTTTTACCAAATTTTCCTTCGCATACTCACCGATTTAGTTTATTGAGAGTCTTTTTAGCCTTTAAAATTAGCGTAAACCACCAGTTGGCAATATCTTTATCCCCTTGACACTTGTCGGGATGGAATTTCAGCGCGGCGTTCCTGCACATATACAAAAAAAATACTACATTAAATTTACTTCCGTAGGTAGAACTGCGATATGAGTTGAAAAAGCACAAGCAACATAGGCGTACCTGTAGCCGTCCTGGATTTCGGCTTTGGATGCTTCCACACCAACGTCTAATATCTTGCGATACGTATCATTCATTACAAGAGGATCCTCGGTCGTTTTGAAGATTAAATCAAAAACTGGTTCCAATTCTTCATACTTGTTTTGAAACTGATCTGTTTCGCTTTCCTCTTTGGTTTGCAACCATTGTATTGTTTCGTTGCACTTTTTTACCATGAAATTTTTGTTCAACTTATCAATTTTATTCTTCAAATTGCGATCTTCGACTTTGTCTTTCGTTTCGATACAATACAATTTTAAGAAATTCTTAGTGACAGCATTCAACTTCTTACTTTCATTTTTTTTGTACTGCTCAGCTTCTTTGCTCATACGATCGATTTCATCTTTACTGAGACGGTTTTGATTGTATTTAATGGTAATTCCATTCGTATTGCCGGTGGCTGAATCGATAGCGGTTACCTTTAGGATACCGTCGGCGTCAATGTCAAACGTAACATCAAAATTAGGTTTACCGGCAGGAGCTGGCGGGACGTTGTTGAGCGCGAATTCACCGAGCAAGTTATTCAACGCGACTAAAGAGTGTTCCCCTTCGTATACAGGAAACCAAACTTCATGTTGGTTATCAAACTGGGTCGTTATTGGGGTACTTTTTGTAGTTGGAATTGTTGTGTTACGTTCGACGACCACTTGCATGTCGGTACCGTTCACTAAGGAGACTCCAACACCCAACGACAACGGTGTCACGTCTACCAACAGGAAATCTTTCGAGTCGTTTGAATCGTCGCCGTTCAAAATGGCTGCTTGTATGGCAGCTCCGTAAGCAACGGCATCATCCGGATTAATCGAGTTGTTCAATTGTTTTCCACTGAAGAACTCCTTCAATAAACTGGCCACTTTTGGAATACGTGACGAACCGCCGACCAAGACGACGTCGTTAATTTGATCTTTCGTTATTTTCGCATCTTTTATCGACTTTTTTACAGATTCCAAAGTTTTTTGAAACAGTTCAAAGTTCAATTCTTCGAACCGGGCTCTCGTGATTGAACAGTAAAAGTCGATACCATCGTGAAGGGCCTCAATATCGATAGTAGTTGTAGTGGCTGCTGATAAAGTTCTCTTCGCTTGTTCGCAGGCGGTCTTTAGTCGACGCATAGCTTTTTTGTTTTGGGTGAGATCTTTCTTGTTTTTACGGAAGAATTCTTGAGCAACGTAGGTAACCATTCGATTGTCAAAATCTTCACCACCCAAGTGAGTATCACCGGCTGTGGACTTGACTTCGAAAAATCCGTTATCGATGCTTAAAATGGATACGTCGAAGGTTCCACCGCCAAGATCGAAAATCATAACATTTCGGTCGCCATCATTCTGGAATGACAGATAGGATCAGTTTACCAATAATATAATACAAAGTGTGCAGGTACTTTCTCTACAAAGCATAAAATACTACAACAACAACATTTACGTACTTTCTTCTGCAAGCCATAGGCGAGTGCAGCTGCAGTAGGTTCATTGATAATCCGCAACACTTCCAGTTTCGCAATGGCAGCTGCGTCCTTTGTAGCTTGTCTTTGGGCATCATTGAAATATGCTGGCACGGTGATAACAGCTTTCGTGACCGTTTTACCTAAATACGCTTCTGCGGTTTCTTTCATTTTAACAAGGATCATCGAAGATATCTACGAAAGAAAATCATAAATGGAAACATTTACAGTAATTGAACACAAAAACAATTACTACAAGTATTTCAATACATACCTCTTCTGGGAGAAATGTCTTAGTTTGACCACGCAATTGAACTTGAATTTTCGGCCTTTCATTGTCATTAATGACTTTGAACGGCCAGTGTTTCATATCGCTTTGAACAGTGGCGTCGGAGAATTTCCTCCCCATTAGTCTCTTTACATCTGTAACGATCAACGTAAAAATACTCTATGAACAGTCCTTATTTTAACCCAATAAACATGCTTGGAA
This sequence comes from Paracoccus marginatus, assembly GCA_900065295.1. NCBI lineage: Eukaryota > Metazoa > Arthropoda > Insecta > Hemiptera > Pseudococcidae > Paracoccus > Paracoccus marginatus. Next base: position 7,591 of record FIZT01006046.1, read on the forward strand.
CGATCTTAAAAGAAACAGAAGAATAGAGCTCAGCTTACCAAAAACAGTATCGGTGAGATTTCTGGTAGCTTGTTGCTTGGCTGGATCGCCCACCATAATTTCGTCGTCGGTGAATGCAACATAACTCGGAGTTGTCTTGTTACCTTGATCATTAGCGATGATTTCCACTTTTCCGTGCTGACAAACACCGACACACGAGTATGTAGTACCTAAATCGATACCAATGGCTGGACCTTCAGCCATTTCACTTTCCACAGTTTGCACTACGATATGAAAAATCTCGAGAAAATCAGAGTACAGTATAAGTTACATCAATCACAGTACGTTCGTCAACTCATTACTCAACAATTATGAACCATGAAACCAGTCTACCGGTGAAGAAAGTTTTCCTCACTACGTCGCTGTTCAAGTTCGACTTATTACCAGTTCGATTAGTTCGAAGTTCGAAATAGATAATTGCAATTTGCAAATAAAACCAGTGGAACATTCCTCCAATCAGGAAGCTTCTTCAACTGTTTACGCTTCGTTGATTTGTTTAAAAGTTGTACACAAGTCAAAGAAACGTTTCTATTGGCGAAATCCTATCGCAGCAATTGATTGGTTTTCAATGTAAACATTTCTGAAAAAATGTCAACACGCCAAAGTTGTGTTTAATTTTGTTTATTTTATATGTTCAAGCTTAATTCATTTCTCTTTCAGGTCAGTTGATTTCAAATTAGGTATCATCTCGCCATTTATACTGATTTTGCTTTTGAAACTAAAATTTGGAATCTGAGTTGAAATGGCGTTTCGTAAAAAGTAAGTTGAAAATTCAAATAATATTCCAACGAATTCACGCATATCGATCATTTTTCTTCAAATTTCAGGATACCAGTAGGCGATGATGTCTCTTTAACAACGAACGACACAGGCAAAGGAGAATGCCATGGTAATGACGGTATGGCTGAGGAGCCCGAAAGCAAAAGGTACAAAGTGGTATTCGTAATCATAAGATTTCAAACTTTAAAATCCGCACTACTTAATTGTTCGAATGGTTACAGGTCTCGAATTGCAGATGATGATAACAATCGTAGCACTCCTGCTTCATCGAAATACAATTCATCCAATTCTGAATCCAATTTAGACACAAATACTACAACTGCAAATAGGTATGTCGTTTATGAAAATAACTCATTCAACAGGTCGTGTATACTATTTATATTCATTTACCTCATCACAGAGTAACAGCGAAAGTTCCAGCGATTGGTATTGATTTGGGTACTACATATTCTTGCGTTGGTGTTTTCCAACATGGTAAGGTCGAAATTATCGCCAACGATCAAGGTAATAAAACTACGCCAAGTTATGTCGCTTTCGAAGATAACTTAATCTTGATTGGTGATGCTGCCAAAGATCAAGCGACGAGAAATCTGAACAACACAGTTTTCGGTAAGTTCTCGAACAATTTTCGTAATCATTTTGAGCCATCTTTTTGGGTAAGTTTGTGCTGATACCTGTTAACATGCTGACTTTTACGTAACAGATGTCAAAAGGCTTATGGGCCGGAAGTTCGACGATAGAACTGTTCAAGCGGATGTGAAACGTTGGCCATTCAACGTCATCAACTTGAATAATCAACCTAAAATTCAAGTAGAATTTAACGGAACGACTAAATCGTATTTTCCAGAAGAAGTAAGATTTATTGCCGTTCTCACGTGCATCAATTCTCCTTCGTCAACTTTTCATACTTTTTCTCGTCTCCGTTCTGTTTGTAGATTTCTTCTATGGTTTTACGAAAAATGAAGGAGACTGCCGAAGCGTATTTAGGTAACACTGTCAAAGATGCTGTTATCACTGTACCAGCTTATTTCAACGATTCGCAAAGACAAGCTACGAAGGATGCCGCTAAAATCGCAAAACTAAATGTATTACGTATCATCAACGAACCTACAGCAGCGGCCATCGCCTACGGTTTGGAAAAAAAAGTACGCAGTGCCATATTGAAAAATCTCGACTATATTCTTCGAACGAAGCAGCAAAAGTATCCAATTGATTTTGCTTTTTGACATTACAGGACACTAACGAACGTAACGTATTGATTTTCGATCTCGGCGGCGGTACGTTCGACGTATCAGTCTTGAACATCAAAAATAAATTTTTCGAAGTAAAGGCGACCGCTGGAGATACTCATTTGGGTGGCGAAGATTTCGTCGACAGAATGATCGACTATTTCGTCCAAGAATTCCGTCGCAAACACCAAAAAGATCTGACCCAAAGTAAAAAAGCCATTCGCCGTTTGAAGACTGCTTGCGAACGAGCGAAAAGAACGTTATCATCGACCACTTCAGCCAGTATCGACATCGAATCCCTCTATGATAACATTGACTTCTATACTTCGATCAGTCGCGCTCGTTTTGAAGAATTGAACGCCGATCTTTTCCAAAGAATATTACAACCTATCGAAACGGCGGTCAAAGATGCAGAAGTGGACAAAAGCGAGATCAACGATATCGTGTTGGTTGGAGGCTCTTCTCGAATACCAAAAATACAAAATATGTTACAAGAGCTCTTCAAAGGCAAAGAATTGAACAAATCGATCAATCCGGATGAAGCCGTGGCGTACGGTGCTGCCATACAAGCCGCTTTATTGAACGCGGACCAATCAAAAGAAATACAAGACTTGCTGTTGGTAGATGTAACCCCGTTATCGCTGGGTATTGAAATTATAGGTCATTTATTGTCTGTGGTCGTTCCTCGAAACACTAGCATTCCGAACCGACTTACGAAAAATTATACAACTACGGTAGATAATCAAACTTCCATAAATGAGAGAGTGTTCGAAGGTGAATTTCCCACCACCAAACAGAACGAATTACTTGGCGAATTCGTACTCACGGGTATTCTTCCAGCTCCAGCTCGCGTGCCGAGTGTAAGCGTTACTTTCGATATCGACGCCAATGGCATATTAAATGTATGCGCCGTCGATCGACAAACTGGTAACACGAATCAAATTACAATCAATTACAGAAGAAATCGTTTGAGTGACGGGGAAATCGACCGTATGATACAGGAGAATGAAGCCTATAAAGCCAAAGAAGAGAAAGAAAAGGCGAAAATGGCATCGATAAACGCATTAGAATCGTTCTGTTTGTACACCAAGTGTTCTCTAGACGACAAGAGATTGCAAGATGAACTCATGCAACTTGATAAAATGAGAATTATTGAAAAATGCGACAGTACCATCGACTGGTTGAATTCGAACCGACATTTAGACGAAGAAGAATACGTACGCAAACGAAAAGAATTACAAGATATATTCGATGTAGTCATTTCGATAGCCAAAGATCCTCGTAAGAAAAACGATAAATTTCGCGAAATATTGAACGTGAAAGTAGGAGCATCCCAGGCAGAAATTCAAAATGGCTATAAGTGAGGTTTTTTTAAAACATTTCTCTTTCGCTATCAACGTAGCCCTAGTTAATTTTTTTGCTCAATTTTCAGACGATTGGCTTTTACATACCATCCAGATAAATATAAGGGCGACAAAGATATCGGTAAATGGTGGTTTACAATTGCTTCGACTGCGAGAGATTCTCTCATCGCCTTAGGTAAGTGTAACATAATATAGCAGTGAATTGGTGTAAAAGAATATTTTCCATTTTGAATTATAATAATGCTTCATGCACCGATGCGTGTTTTATTTTTGCAGTAGCAAACAAAAGACGTTCATATCTCGACGTGTGAATTCATACCTATTCATTAAATCATCATCGTTTCGCGATTAGTTTTGGAGAACTAGTTGTTGAATCATTTCACCATTTCATTTTTGTAATTTTGCTTTCTTGTTACGTATATCGTATTGCTTAAGAAGTAATTCTTTTTTATTATGTTTTACGTTCTTGTGTTATCACTATCAGTGTCATCATATCAGGTATTTGTATGATTATTTCGAATTCATTTTGTCTATTAAATTTTATATAAGTATAGACGTTTAATTTGAAGGAAAATTGAATTCACTTTTTAGCACTCATCAAGGAACAAAATGAAGAGTTGTGTAAACGGTTACAATGCAACAAACGCAGCGGATGAAATCAAATGCACAGGTAGGTACTGAAGTATACGTTCTTCGATTTATTTCAATTTATGGAAACGATATTGAAAAAACACCACCCCAAGTTGGAGAAAGAAACACGATAATTCAATTTTAAAAAATCAACTTAGATATTCGAAGTAGACGTCGGAAAATTAATACTTAACATAAAACAAACAATTAAAAAAATTAAATCACCATCAAACAAGTAGTTAACAACGCATATAACATACAAAATATCAAAACGAGTCGAAATAATACCTACATACGTACTACTTATTCGACAATTACACAATTCACAAATTAAACTCGAAAAAAAGGCAATCAGCCAAAGTATAAAGATGGAATGGGATTCTGGCGTGGGATCGAAAAGTGATCTGAACCAACGACTGGGCAACCATACTTATACAATGCTATTGGCGTTTCATTCGTTTACTGTTGAAATGAAATAAATTAAGACCAATTAAACACGTTAATATTTTTCTTCACATACTTACATATTCAAGTTGACAAGAGTATTTTTAGCCTTTAAAATTGTACTGAACCACCAATTAGCGATTTCACGATCTCCTTGAATCTTGTCAGGGTGGAATTTCATCGCAGCTTCCCTGTACACACAAGTTAGAATATCACGTTAACTGCACTTCTACACTTAAAACAGGAAACAGTAATAAGAGTTCGATGAACGACACAAACGTACCTATACCCGTCTTGGATTTCGGTCTCGGAAGCTCCCAAATTAATATTTAATATCTTGCGATACATGTCATTCGTCTGGACAGGGTCGTTGGCCATCGTAATGATCAAGTCGAAAATCGGTTCTAATTCATCGTACTTGTTTTTAAATTCTTCTAAATCACCATCCTCTTTAGAACGAAGCCAACTGATAGCTTCGTCGCATTTTTTCACCACCAACGTTTTATCACATTCGTTAACTTTATACCTAAATCTGTCTTCTGATATTTTGGATTTCGTTTCGATCAAATACGTCTCTAAAGAGTTTTTGGTGACGGTCATCAACTTTTGATTTTCGTTTCTGACTTTATACTGTTGCGCTTCTTTGATCATACGATCGATTTCTTCTTGACTGAGGCGGTCTTTGTTGTATTTTATGGTGATTCCGTTCTTATTGCCGGTCGCCGAATCGACAGCGGTCACGTTTAGGATACCATCGGCGTCGATATCGAACGTAACATCGAAGTTAGGTTTACCGGCACGAGCTGGCGGAATGTTGTTGAGCGCGAATTCACCGAGCAAGCTGTTGAATTTGGACAAAGAATGCTCCCCTTCGTATACCGGAAACCAAACTTCGTGTTGGTCATCAAACTGAGTCGTTATTGGGGTACTTTTTCTGGTCGGCACAATACTGTTACGTTCGATGACCACTTGTACGTCGGTTCCGTTCACTAGGGTGACACCGACACCCAAAGACAACGGTGTGACGTCTATCAAAAGGAAATCTTTAGTGTCGTCTGATCGTTCGCCGTTCAAAATGGCCGCTTGTAAGGCAGCTCCGTAAGCGACGGCTTCGTCCGGATCGATCGAACAGTTCAGCTTTTTTCCATCGAAGAAATTCTGAAGCAAAGTTCGTACTTTGGGAATACGAGATGACCCGCCGATAAGAACGATATCGTCTATCTGGTCTTTGGTTAATCCTGCATCACTGATTGATTTTTTAACCGGTTCCAAGGTGCTTTGAAATAACTCGGCGTTCAACTCTTCGAAACAGGCGCGAGTAATCGAAGTGTAAAAATCGATACCTTCGTAAAGGGCTTCGATATCGATATCAGCAGATGTGGCAGCGGATAAAGTTCTCTTTGCATGCTCGCAGGCTGTTTTCAAACGACGCATAGCCTTTTTGCTTTGTGTGAGATCTTTCTTGTACTCACTTAGAAACACTTGTGCGAAATGATTTACCATACGGTTATCGAAATCTTCACCACCTAAGTGAGTATCACCTGCGGTTGATTTTACTTCGAAAAATCCATCTTCGATGCTCAAAATGGAGACGTCGAAGGTACCGCCACCAAGATCAAAAATCATTACATTACGTTTGCTGGTGCTCTAAAAAAAAAAATGGATATATATTTTGCAAACAAAAACGAAATTTTTTTATATAAAAACAATAGCTTTACTTACTTTCTTTTCTAAGCCATACGCGATTGCAGCTGCGGTTGGTTCGTTTATGATACGTAAAACATCCAGCTGAGCAATAGCAGCAGCATCTTTGGTGGCTTGTCTTTGAGCATCGTTAAAATAAGCTGGTACAGTGATAACAGCTTTTGTTACTGCTTCACCTAAGTAACATTCTGCAGTCTCTTTCATCTTACGCAAAACCATTGATGATATCTGAAGAAAGTCATCAGTTTGATGATGAAAATTATTACATTTGAAAGTGGTATCTGCGAGAATTCCAACACCTACCTCTTCGGGGTAATACGTTTTGAGTTCGTCGTGTAATTTGACTTCAATTTTGGGTCTTTCGTTTTCATTTACAACGTTAAATGGCCAATACTTGACGTCGTTTTGAACAGTATCGTCGTAGAATTTTTTTCCCATCAATCTTTTGGCATCTATAACAATTTTAAAAGGAATACTAGCTAAACGGTCTACCACCCTGTTGCTTTGCTTGTCAACAGTGATACGATAAGTTAAGATAAAGAAGCATTAATTCAGCTTACCAAAAATGGTAGTATCAGGATTTCGAGTGGCTAGCTGTCTGGCTGGATCACCGACTATAATTTCGTCTTCCGTAAATGCAACATAACTGGGAGTTGTTTTGCTACCTTGATCATTTGCTATTATCTCGACTTTTCCATATTTGAATACACCGACACAAGAGTACGTAGTGCCCAAATCGATACCAACGGCTGCACCTTCTTCCATTCCGCTGACGCTGAGATTGAGGGATATATCTGACATTTCAAAAAGGGAAGTAAAAAACGTAGAGAAGTAGTTATTTCACGTCGACAAAATGTGTTTGCACCGTTGCGTTATCAATCAACTGCTTGAAGCTGTGAAAACTTTCCTGCAGGTATCTATTACTCGATGAAAGTTTACGATTGAAAACAATAGTACTTACATAGCTATCAAAATTTATAACGAAAAGCTCGAAAACGGTACACTCATTTGAACTAGCCGCAGTATAAAATAAACACAGTAAAATGTCACTTTGAATACATTGAATAAGTATTTTCGAATTTTCGTAGAAACTGATAAGTAGGAACAATTAAGAGCATGAATCAACTTGAAGCGTGTTCAGCAGTATTCAGTTTTCTACCGATAATCCAACAGGTGTCATCCCTTTTTAGTTTTTATGTATCACAATCAGCGAGCGGTGAGGGGTGCAACGTGAATTTCAAGGAACCTCTTTACCCTACTGAAGAAAACGATAGGAGTGAGAGCACAGCAGGGGGTAGTTGACAGCAGATGCGTTTTTGTTGTTGTTTTTATCATGCAATGATCGTGTACTTTTTTTTACTTAATTTTTTCATGAAATAAAAAATGAAAACTACATAATATTTGGAAAGTGAAAAATCAAAAAAAAAAAAAAAAACGAACAAAAACTTACGAAAAAGACATAAAAAATGTAATAAAAAAGAACAGTTCAGCACAAAACAAGTACACCCATCTGACGTAGGTGGCTGCAATATTAAAAATAGAATACATTCAATTAGGTAATTATCATGATAATCAGTCGAATTTTAAGTACATAAATTCACGATTCAACCACATAGCTCATGAAAACATTGCAAAAAATATCGCTCAATCAATGAAAAATAATTCGCAGAGTAGGTAAGTAAACACTAAGACAATAAAATCACAAAAATAAAACAATAAAATATGACTCGAAGCAAAATGACTCAATGACTCTGTAAATAAGACGGTGTCACAGTATACGATTCTTCATGCCGCAGTTCATATTGGTTCTTGGCCTTCTTCTACGAAAATTAAACATGTAAAAATCAACGCTTTCAACAAGGCGAGTCAAAATAATGTTTTACCTATATCATTTGTAATTACCTTAAATGACGTTCACTCAACTCGAAAAGGACATCTCTGGCACTTGAAACTATTTCGAACCACCACTTGGCGATATCCTTATCTCCTCTATACCTGTCTGGGTGATATGTCAAAGCGGCTTGCCTGAAAATTCAACAAAACGATCAGGTTAGAATCGCTAGGTGAACTAAGAAGTAAGAACCCTGCATTCTCTTGCAGCTAAGTTTCAGACAAATCAGAAAGAAAAATTCGAAATAGTCGAAAAATGGCATCAAACTTACTTAAAACCCTCTTGAATTTCTGCTTTAGAAGCTCCTACTTTGACGTTTAATATTTCGCGAAATTTATCGTTTTTCTTATTAGGCTCTTTGGCTATCGAGATGACTACATCGAATATTCCCTCTAGTTCTTTTCGTTTATGCAAATATTTTTCTTCTTCGAGTGATAGATTAGAACTTAGCCAGTCAATGGTACTCTCGCATTTCTCCGCAATTCTAATTTTATCAGGTTGGCTCATTCGATCTTTTATTTTTCCGTCTTCGAGGGAGCCTTTGATGTTCAAACAATACAATTGTAAAGCAGTCATCGCGGCAAATCCTGCCCTTTCTTTCTCCGCTTTTTCCTTCTCGGTTTTTTCTTTCTCCTCCTTTACTTTGTATTCTTCATTTTCTAATATGATCCGATGGATCTCACCGTCACTTAAACGACGTTTGTTATACATGATGGTGATTTCGTTCCTATTGCTGGTTTGTAGATCGACAGCGCTTACATTTAGGATCCCGTTGGCATCGATATCAAAAGTAACTTCAATGCGAGCCGTGCCAGCAGGTGCTGGGGAAATACCGGTCAGTATAAATTCGCCGAGCAAGTCGTTATCGATGGACATGATAGATTCACCTTCGAGCACACTAATATATACAACGGTTTGATTCTCCTCTGAGGTAGTAAAAATTCGCGACCGTCGGTTCGGAATGCTGCTATTTCGTGGAATAATCACGCGCATAGTTTCATTTGAGCGTTCAATACCCAGTGACAGCGGAATAGTATCTACTAGCAGTAAGCCTTGTATTTCTTTCGACTTATCACTGCTCAATAAAGCGGCTTGTACGGCAGCACCGTAAGCTACGGCTTCGTCCGGATTAATCGACTTGTACAATTGTTTACCGTTGAAAAATTCTTGTAATAATTTTTGCACTTTAGGAATACGCGATGATCCACCAATCAAGACAACGTCGTCGATTTGAGTTTTGTCTATTCTCGCATCTCGGATGGCCTTTTTCACGGGTTTCAAGATATTTTGAAACAGGTCGGCGTTCAGTTCTTCGAAACTAGTTCGTGTTATCTTACTGTAAAAATCTATACCATTATGCAGAGCTTCAATGTCGATAGTGGTGGAAATGGTCGATGATAAGGTTCTTTTTGCTCGGTCGCAAGCGGTCTTTAAACGACTCATAGATTTTTTATTCTTGGTAAGATCTACACCGTGCTTTTGATGGAATTCTCGGGCAAAATGGTCAACCATTCTGGCAACGAAGTCTTCACCGCCCAAGTGAGGGTCACCAGCGGTTGATTTTACTTCGAAAAATTTGTTTTTAATGTTCAAAACTGATACGTCGAATGTACCACCGCCAAGATCGAAAATCAATACGTTGCGTTCGTTACTATCCTGCAATGCCAAAATTAAAATCACTTTCATACGTTGTACGTTTGCCGTTTTGTTCAAAGCGTTCGGTTGAGACACGACGTACTTTTCTTTCCAAACCATAAGCTATGGCAGCAGCGGTGGGCTCGTTAATGATACGCAATACATTAAGTTTGGCAATCCTAGCGGCGTCTTTAGTAGCCTGTCTTTGAGCATCGTTGAAATAAGCTGGCACAGTGATAACAGCATCCTTGACGGTGTTACCTAAATAGGTTTCCGCAGTTTCTTTCATCTTACGCAAGAGCATTGAAGAAATCTACAAACATGATCAAGGATAGAAACGAAAAAAATTTTTCACATAACTGAATTGATTAAAACAAACAAAAGAATTTTAAACGCTCTTAACGCTTACTTCTTCAGGATAGTACGATTTATTTGCACCGTTACATTCAACTGCAATTTTAGGTTCACCACCGAAACTAACGACTTGGAATGGCCAATGGTTCATATCTGCTTGAACATCGACATCGTTGAATTTACGGCCCATGAGTCTTTTGACGTCTAAGACGATTAGATATGACATTGGGAAGTAGCAACTCGAAATGAAATGAAGTTACGAAAAACTTGACTCTTACCGAAAACCGTGTTGGTAACGTTTCTCGTTGCTTGGTGTTTGGCAGGATCACCAATCAAAATCTTGTCATCTGCAAAAGCAACACAGCTTGGTGTGGTTTTGTTACCAAGATCGTTGGCGATAATTTCGACTTTTCCGCGCTGGAAAACGCCGACACAACAATACGTCGTTCCTAAATCAATACCGATGGCGGCAGCTTCATCCGGTACCCTGTAATGAGGAAAAATTCCAGAACCCAGCTCATTAGATGTTTGAGTTTGTTTTGCTTCTAATAATCGTAAACAATAGATAAGTATACCTATGAGCGGTTGCAGAATTTGCAGTTGAAGACTGGTAGTTCGATGTGGAAGGAACGTTGTCATCATTAGCAACTGTAAATGGTGGCCTGTAAGCAGAAGGACCGAAATCAGTAGAATACAAAGCGCATTATAAATAATTATGTGAATTGGCTTCAAGTTATCTGATGAATATTGCATACATTTTACTTTCGTATTGGTTAGTCACACTAGTAGTTGAACCATCATCAACTCGACGTTTTGTTTTCGTTGGTACTTCCCGTTGTTCGAAAGATACCATCATTTGCTGGCGTTATGAAATTGAGAAAAAATACCATTTTACTTCAATTCACCGCAATGCTTCAATCTTGATCATTTTTCGAATGAAAATTTTCGCAGTTACTTCGTAATGCTGTAGTTTCTTTCACAAAATATCATCACTGAACGCGGATTCGAAAGGAGTATTACTCTACTTCTGAGCTTGTAATAGATTCTAGGTAAGAAATCAGACCGAAAACGAAATCCCTGGTAACTCGAAATTTGCAAAACTTTTACTGGACGGCACAGTCTACTACCGTTGTTTTTCTCAAGAACCGCGTTCAAACATAAATAATGTCCATAACCGTAGCCGCTTTTGATTGGCTGTTCAGCCTCTCAGTGCACCGGCGCGCGCATATCCAAGCGGGAGTGTAGTAGTAAACGGAAGTGGAGACACGACGCGGTATTATAGTAGTGGTGAAATCAACCATTCCGAAGCGTTCGTTATAGATGTTTGAAAGCTCTTATTTAGGTGGCTGACCTTGAACGTCGTTACGACGCGGGAACCAACAAAAAAATGTCGCGCTTTTGAAGAAAATTTCATTGGCTGCCGAGATACCGCGAAGCGCGGGTTCACTAAAGGTCAGCCGCCTCTCCATTATACATGGTCCAAGATTTAGGCCTATCATTCACAAGATAATAAAATAAAATAGTGTGTTTACTTTATTGAAAAACCGCTGCATAATTTTCAACGATTAGTAATAAATATTGTTGCTATTATTCAAACTCGAACTTCGAATTTCTTCAAAACTTTGTGATTTTGATTTTACTGATTTTTAATAGGAATTTTCTTCTCTGATACTTGTTTCAGACTTCATATCAAATATATTTTACTTTAGTAACACACTTCTTTACTTTAAAAGAAAAAATAGAGAATCGCAGTAAAAGAGTCCGATTCCCAAATTTCAAGGAATCGCCCCATCTCTGCCTGGTGGTAACATAATTATTATCTTCGTCATCTACAAAGTTTTCAATTCATCAAGAAACCAAATTCTATATAAGGAAATGAACGGCAAATTTGAACAATTTTATTAGCTTGTGGAATAAATTTATGAAAAGGACGACGCGTAGTTAATATTTCAATTTTCCCCACCCTGAGATCGAAAGAGCAAGTTTTTATCTAGGAGAAGTATCAGATGAGCACACACTGCTGGAGGACGCACTTGCACTCCCGTCGTGCAAAACTCGCTGTCACACGAAACAGAGTTGTGGCGATAATCGTGACAGTAAACGTGACACTGTTGTGACAATATTCCACCAATCAGAGAGAGGCTGCTAAAAACTGGTTTTTCGTTGTTGCATGTCGGTGATGTGACAGCGTTGTGGC
>FIZT01006047.1:0-12449 GCA_900065295.1 Paracoccus marginatus
CACGTGTGAAGAACCACTTCTACCTCTAGAATCCGTTGCTAACTCATTTTTTCATTTTTTGGACTAACCCGGCTTTGGAATTGACGTCTTCATATGTACTTGCAGGCGCATAAGGGCTGCAGAAAAATACGCATAACGTATTGGGTTAGGTATGAATAATATAAAGAGAAGGAAGCAAAGAGAGCTTATTCAAAGTGTGTATAAATTGCATAAAACATATCAAGGTGTAACCATCTTTCTTTAAATGTAATTGTTGCTAATCCGCCATACCTCCTCGAGATCCTCGCGTGTATCGCATATTTTTATCTATCTGCTATTCGGTGTATGGTATATGAACAACTACGCGTAACATACAGCTCAGGCTGCCGCATCGATTTGAATTGTTGTTATTTTATTAGCTCGTAATTATCGCGTATTGGCGTTCGAACTCGAATGATGTTTACCCTGGTCTCGTAGTACATAGATAAGAAACCAAACGATCGGAATTTCTCGACCTAATCCCAGCGAATTACTCGCCGATCGAATTTCATCGCAGGTTGTTTGCGTGCTCTGATGGTAGTACTATGCCCCATGAATTGATATATAGTTATATACCTACGCCAGGTCATTGTAATCGTACGTTATGAGATGTTCTTGCGAGGTGTGTATTTTTTTACGCCGCGCTGGTAAAAACTTGTTGTATTTTTCGTATCGTATAATGGGTCTGAGGTTGCGTAATAGTTTTGGTTATGGTTGTGTTTCATCATTCTTATAATTATATTTTAATTACGGAAGGGCCCTAATTGTAATTTAATTACTGGTTTTGTAAACATGGATTTGATGTCGAATTTTCGGTCCAATTTACGCCTCGACGAAGGCGACCATACCAGTGTTGTTGGATTCGGTTATGATGTTTTTTTGTACTGTTTTATTTTTTGGTCTGCTTTATTCGCCAACAGCCGGTGGTAAATTGAGATGAGATTTTAAACGTTGGCGGAGGCGATGGGCGATGCGATTATTTGTCGAGTACGATTGCTAAATTGAGGTTTGATATTGAGCAGAATTTCATAGCAAAGTGATGTAAAAATTTGCTATTTTTACAAAGAGAATGTCGAAAAGATTTGCCAAATCGTATTTATAAAATCGTGATTTTTGCTTTAAAAATATCTGAACATTGAAAATGTCGAAATTTGACCAAAAAAAGCTAAAAATGAGAAAATACAATTTTTGAGACAAGAATCCAAGCTAAAAAATTTTTTTGGAAAAAAATTGTACAATTCTCATTTTTGATTTTAAAAGAAAATGTGCCAATTCTAAATTTATTTTGAAGCTTTGACCAAAATTGTCAAAAAGTGAAAAAATATCATTTTTCATGTCGAATTTAAAAATTTTGGCAAAATTGGCAGGAAAAATTGACTAGGCAGTGATTTTTGCCCAAAGAAGTTCCTAAACTCCAAAAATGTTAAAATGGGCCAAAAAAGCGGAAAACTTGAATTGAAAATTTCAGCTATTGTAAAAAAACTCGGAAAATGATGAAAATTTTGATTTTTGGTCAAAAAATTACAAAAATCAAAAAATGTCAAAATTTGGATGAAAAAGTCACGAATGTAAAAATCGAGAATAATTTTCAGAAAAAATGAAGGTTTTTCACAATTTTGATCAAAAAACAGGAAGGGGCGAATTTTTTGTAAAAATAATTTTATCTCTTCGACACCCAATGTCTCTGTATTTTTGTAGGTATAGTCGTTTCAAAGTTTTTCCCTTCTCTCCTTGTTTGTCTTCTTCATTCGGTATCGTTCGAGGAAATAACAATATCGACATGGTTTTGACCATGAGACAATACCCACATGCGATGAGTCGTATCGTATTAGCCATACTTACTTACATCTATACTACACTACGTAGGTACGTATACATATTTGCGAACTAGTAGGTATTGTGTCTAAAAAATACAAGAACGGAGTAAGGTGCGCGGCGCCTCGAGAATCGAAAAAGAATAAGAAGAATTCGTAAGATTCTGCCAAAGAATCTCCCTTAAGGAGCAAATTAATTAAAATATTCACGGCAATGCGACTTTACACGTCAACCATTACATGTTCAAGTGTTAAGATTTTAATCTTTAAAGAATGCTTTAACATTAAATACCTCTCATGTCTCATTTATACTGACGCTGTAATACTGCGATTGTAGGTTAAATGGTCTTGGCCATCGTCCCATTTATTCAAATAGCGCCGCAGCTCTTCATCTCATCTCTTCTACTAAAGGCAACCAAAAGAAAAAAGATAGAAAAAAGTTTTTAAAATATTAGAAAAGAAAACATACTTACTATCATACTCGGAGTACATACACGATTAGGTATATACCGATGATGGTGCGATGGCGCGGATTGAAAGAGAATAAAAAGGTCGCGTCTTCTTGCGTTCTTCGTAAATAGTTCTACATACATTAAACACGTTCTTCCGATGTGTTGGTATAATAACGATGAAAAGAGAAATATTCCCCATCATTAAATGGTCAGAAGAAACAACCACTAGACGAGTATATTATATCTCCTTCCTCTACTTCTCCGGTCTTTGCGTCTTGTTCTTGTTGTTCATCTTATCTAAAGACATAACGCATAAGGATTGGATGCCGGAGATAATGAAGAAGAGGACGCTATACCCGCGAGATTTAGTTTCGCTTCGCGCAACCAAAGCCACGCACTGCACCGATGTACGATGCATACATACAGGATGACGCAAACGCGTGGGATAAAGTGTTGAAAACGTATTAGAGTGGTATGACTTCACAGGGGTGCCGTTCAAATGCGCTCTGCAACGCATCACTCATCGTAAATGTTAATGTTTATTTCCATAATCGTACCAGTTTCGACAAAATACGAGAGACGAGTATTGAACTGGTATTGAATGCTGCTTTCCAGTAGGTATATACGAGCTTAGTATACCTGGATAAAGTTATCTGCGTGAAAGCTGCATGCGCGATCCGTACCGATCGTGTTCCGCAACAGCTGCTGGAAAATATACCCGAATCTGGCCGATAATTGAATTTGGTATCGGAGGTGTAAGTATAGGGTGGTGATTGATTACAACCGGCTAATCCGTAGTGGTTCAATATGAATCGGGCTTATTGTCGGGTAGATTATAAAGAATCACGCTATTGTTTTCATTATTTTATGTACAATATTCGTTGAATGGATATTAAATATCAATTAATTGATATAATTTGTGTATTTTTCGGGTTAATGAAACGTGTATAGTCGCCGATTATCGGCTAATCGCTTTTTATATGCTGCATTGTCGGTTCGTGTTGTGCAGAAAATTGAATTATTTTTATCACGTGAAGCACTAAAAAAGATTTTTCATCATTTGAGAGCGGTCATGGTTCGGGGAAGGGGAGAGTTGATTTGTAAAATTGACTAGGTAGTCTTTTTGATTTGAATATATGTACTTAAAAGAAGGTCAATGAGCAACAAATTATCCAGTCTTTATCATTCCGATCAATTTTCTCCGGAAAAATTCTCAGTAACGTAAGTTTCTGTAATTTACACTGCATAAACGGCAAACGCGTAGGTATAAAATTGCTAATTGGCGACGGCGACATCGCAATTTATTGTAATCTTTTTTTCCGAATACTTTAGCTTTAAAAGAGGTGACGGAGGTAGGTACTAAATGAATATCCATTTTGAAGTAAAATTGATAAAGTTGCCAAATTCAGAAAAATCGATGAATTAAAAAATGCAACGTTGCCAATAATCAATTTTGAAAACTTTTCGAACGTGCCAAATGCAGAATAATTTGACGTCTTTTCGATGTTTTTGATTTGATATCAATTTTTGACGCTGGCTTTTTACTTGTCTTACCGTCTTATTGGTCCAGTAGGGAGATTTTTTTCAATTGCTATGTTGCCAGATTAATTTATAATTCATTATAAAATCGTCGAGGGCGATTAATATGTCGTCGCTGTAGCTATAAAATGACGACTTGATAGCGAAATAAAAGTGGTAATAATTCTAATTTTTATATTTCATTAGCCGAACCAGTCGACAGCGACGTTTTCCTCATGCTGTGTTGCCAAATTTATTTCATTTTCGCGAAAATCATTTCTGTAAAAAATTCTGTGAATGATACCTAATGTGTCGAGGGTCGAGGAACAATAACAATGGATAATTTTTACGATTCGAATCGCACCAGATAGACGATTGAGAACTGAAAATTTTATCTGAAATCGATTATTACATCGTTATTTGGCAACTTGTCGGGCGAAAATTTAATTTACGATTTTTCTTCGGGCCATAAAGCAGAGAAAAAAAACGCCCTCGTTGGCAATACATTTTCTGTATACGATAATTCGACATGATAATATATCACGCTGCCAAGTACTTAATCTGGTCGCTGCGCGAGGAATAAATTAAATCATATCAAAGAATTTAGCACCCAATATATTCGTTTGATTGCTTGTTCCTAGGACGGGTAAAAATTTCGTTCGCGACACCTCAATTCAGCTACGCTTCATATTTTGAATTTGGCGCCCTTGAATGGTACACCGCACGCTCGTACGTAGCCCATAAAGTGCTCTACTTTCGTGTTCTAGCAGCAGTGTAAAATGTCGAAATTTTATAGATCCATAAAAACGGCGTACATAATTCCGGGCTGTAGCCAAACGCGATGAAGTTCGGTGTAAACAGGTCTTGCGGCCGGCCCTGCCCTTTCGACAATGTACTTAAAAAAACTTTACACATTTGAACGGAATTCAAGTATTCGCCAAGTCTATTACAATATACCTCTACAACACTGGTAGTACTTAACGGAAACGAAACGAGAACAGAAATTCGATTAAAAAGAACACGTACCAAGACATACTATATAGACTATAATATTATTAGAGTTGTAAAGCGATCCGAAAACGACATTCTACGAGTATTTTTATTTTCCCTAAATCTTCTCCACACCTATCGTAAAACACTACAACGACCGTCGTAAAATTTAGAAAAAATTAATTCTCGACGTTCGGCTTACTCCTTTACGCTTACATCTGTTTGTGTGAGTGCGCCCAAGACTACCAGTGTTTGGCGTTTCTTTCAGCAGCAGCACACACCAATGCAGGAGCGAGTGGTGCGTTTTTTTCTCAACGTTGAAACGAGTTTTCGAAAAAATCGTTTCTCCGCTGCTTTGTATTAATACTATGTTGTAAAAAAATATAAAAGTAGAAGCAGTAGTATTTAGTGACTGCCTTACAATGGAAAACAGATTTACGATCACTAAGACTATGTTTTTTTACGACGAGTAACTGTATGTATGTACACACAATATACCCACCCGAAATAAAAGTGATATACTTGTTACCTCTTTTATCTTTTATTTTAAACGTACCAAAAAGAGTAAAAAACACTAACGGTTTGTCGAATAAGGTCATCGCACATTTTCCAATAATATTTTAAAGTGTTTTTCGTCGATGAGATTATTTTTCTTAGAAAACTAGTATCCTATCTTACACGAAGCGATAACCGAAATCGTAGCGATCCTCGAAAAAAATCTCCTCACCATGGCTGTTTTGCACTTTACCGCCAAGCCCCTGAAATCCGCACTAGCCCCAGGGCAGCGACTCGCTGAGCCGTACTGATAACAGAGATATGAAAATTTACTCGTACCTATTTACACAGGTGTCAAGTTACTATAACCACGACGATGTACGCGTATTAATTCAATCAGCACTGAGCACTGGGTTATTAGTGTCAGCGTTAGATGGAAATGTCTGCCTATCAATCTTAGGACAGGTAGCACTTAATAGGTTAAGTGGGGGCAGTGTGTCGTTTCGAGATGTATAATTTTCTACACAGCAATTTATTACCGAGCCAATAACGCGAACTAGACTATTGTAAAAATTCACTCCTCTCTGCTTAGTGCTTACCTACATAAATTCGTAATTTGTTCGTTTCTTAAATAATATTTTTTACAACGTGCGGATTTATTCCTCGAGGTGATTAGTACTTTGTATCTACGCCGTTTGATGACTGAATCGGGTGCGGAAAAGTGTTTGTATTGGGAGGCAAGTTTGTAGATTTTTGTTATTCATGTAGACACTAGGCAGTTCCCTGTTTGAAACTTAATTTGAAAGAAAAATTATACGTTGATCTCAAAATTGATTTGACCCATAACACCATGCCATTCGATGTTATTGTCATTGATTAGAAGAAGTTTTGTAATTTGGCATTATTGTCATAATTTGGACAGAGTTTGACAATTGAATGCATAATTATATCATTGATATTGGCATAATTTTTGCAATTGAGCAATTTTTTGAATTTTGGCAGACTCTTGTGTTTCGGCATTATTGTCGAATTTTCGGCATTATTTTCACATTTTGGCATTGTTGACATAATTTTGCATAATTTAGACATTTCCACTGTATATTTTCAGAATTTGTCATTTTGCCGCCATTTGATATTATTGTGAAAAAGTTTTGGCAGATTTTTTTGTGATTTAGCAGAATTTTCAAATGATAATATTATTGGCATAATTTGGCATTATTGTCAAAATGTTGATGGTATTTGTAATTTTGTACCTTTTATGGAACCTTATAATTTGACATCGTTTTCGGAGCTGTGGCAGAATTTTTTTATTGGGGATTTTTGATGTGATTTGGCATTATTCTGAGAAATGTTGGCAAGATTGTTACATTTTTCGGTTATTTTCGAAGTGAGGCAGAATTTTTTCAAAAATATGGCAATGTTGTCACTTTTAAATAATTTTGATTTGATTTTTATTGCTTCAAAAACAATTTTGTAAAATAATCGTTGATTTAAAAAATGAAGAAATAAATTGCAAAGAATTTTTCACAAAGAATGTTAATCTGTAGGTCGCGTTACAATCGTACGTATATTTACGAGTATTCTCTGATTACTACACGAGGACGAACGACAGTATCAATTGCTGCGTCCCGTTACTGATATCTCAGTGTACCTACGGTTTTTTCCGCATTTTAAATGCCCATAAGACGTGTATGTGGTCAACAATGCAACTAATTAAGTGCGCGTGTCCGAGCCTAATTAAGCGTTAATACCGGTCGAATGCGAATCGCAGAGCCAAAAATTTTAATTAGTTTTTCGCACGTATAAAAGAAGAGAGAATTAATTGTTGGCAATTGAGGCGTCGCATCGTCGTCATCGCTGGTGAAGATGGTCCGCGTAAAGAGAGAAAGAGGAACGCACACATTCGCGTATAAAAGAATTAGCAGTACCTCTCTGCCACTGCCCAGTGCTCTAAGCCATGTGTGGACAGAAAAGTGGACAAGATTGACGACGAAACTATACCTAAAGCAAGAAGAGAAGATGAACGAAGCCCGCCGTGTCACCTTTTTTTTTTTTTTTTTTTTTTTTAAATTTTTCCCTTTTTTTTTTTTTTTTTTTTTTCTAAATCTTTAACGTTAGTTAGATATTCAAGGCACGGTAATATCACAGCAGAATCAGAAATGCTTGACATAACTCGATTCGTGTGTAAAAGAAAAGTTGACTTATATACTCTCGCATCTCGGTATGATATCTTTTTTATCATTGTTCGAACCTCCTCCGTATAGTACGATAATCATCTCTATACTGTACGCTAACTCGGCGCGTATATAATAAAGAACTACCGAAGACCGAAGCCGAAGAAGGTTTTTAACAACAGAGTGCTTCGTCATTACCTATACTCTTCTACCTAATACGAAATTTATTCCACACTGGCTTCGTGTATGCCAACGAAGGTGTTAAAGACGTTTAAAAGTTACGCTTTTCTTCTATGTTTTGAAATACCTATTTAATTATCTTCTGGATTTTTTTTGTCATTTCGTGCGTATTGTGGGATTTTTTTTTGTTTTTATAGACTTGGGATTTTTTTCCCTTTTGTGGTCTTTTAATGAGGTTATTAAAATTAATGAATTCTTCCGCATCAGGAAGTATTTTTCTTGACATGTGCGTCGACGCGTCTGAACAGCTCGATTCGTTACGCATGGTTACCTGGCTCGTTGAAATGTCTTTGGCATATAGAGATGCAGTTTTTCTTTTCTTTAATTTTTTTCTTTTTTTTCAAATAATAATATTTGTTTTTGCCGATATAATTGCACTATAAGGTAACGATCAGTGGACTAATTTTTTGTTTCATTTTTTTCTGTTACAGATACGACAAGAGAAACCATATTATATAGCAGATCCAGAAGTAGATTCATTAGTAAGTGATTCGTCATCATTTTATTCAATTTTAATGGTAATCGCGGTCTGAGTATTTTTCTCTCCCTCCTATAAATTTTTTTCAATCGACTGATGGAAAAATGATCGATTTGGGGCAGAATATTGATCATTTTTCATTGATTTTGAACCCCAAACCAATTCTTCCTCTTGATATTAGAGATGCTAAAAAAATTTGCATATCAATTATCATCGGACCAAAAAAATTTCCAGACGAGATTAGTTGGTTATACCGAGCTGATAAGAGTTCACTGTACTGCATAGATACGTGGGTACTTTTTGCACTATGGCATGCCACTTCACCCAACACCGAACGTCGAGTTATCAACAACTTGTTTCCCAACCGATCGTCGTATACCTATCGTTGATTCGTTTCTTGCGACGATGACGCTCGAAAGTCTGAAAAAAATGGGAATTTTTTTTCACATGTAATAAAATATAAAGTAGCGAAATGTTTACTTACGTGTGTGTGTACGTAACACGAAGCTTCCAACTATTTTGTCACTATAGGGAGTCGACAAAGTGAGCAAAGCGTAATGTAAATTATCTTGCGGTTAATCGTTAGCACGTGTGGAGTTCATTTCGAAACTATTCGTTACTTTTTGTTACTCGTCGTGGAGTATATCGTAGTTCGTACTCTTTGAAAAAAAAAAAAGGAATTATGTGATAGGAGGAGAAAATTTCCCAGTTGAGCCGAGGCGGGAGTTCTATTTTGGAGAGAATATATTTTTGGGAGAAGGGCCTTTTGTGAACTGAAAAAAATATTGAAGGGGTTTCGGTAGGAAATAAGCCTCCTAGACTTTATTTGGTAAGATTTTGAGATCTGCAAGCTGCATGGGCATTTTTTGGAGAAAATTCAAAAAAATGGAAAAATAATCCATTGGAAGTACGACGTTCACGGGCTTCTAGGTTTCTATTGAAAAATTTGGAAAAGTTGGGTTTCGTCAAGTTCCTTTTCAGGGACCGAAAGACCTCTCATTTTTTAGGGGAAAAAAATTTTCAAACATATTTTAAACATACGAAAAATTTGAAAAATTTTCTATACGACTAAAATATGTAGCTCAAAAAATTGAAATAAGTACGAGCAATCAATTTTTTTCTAATTTTATCAAAAATTTTGAAGAAAAAAATTCTCTGTGATGATTGAAAAAAAAAATCGTCAATAAATTCTCATATCTTTTATACGCACCAGAAAACATGTCGTAAGTACTCGTATATCAGTGGATTGTGTTGAAAAAAAAAAACACAAAAAAACAAAAAAAACTATACCTAACCCAACGCATCCAACCAGTCGTCGTGTCGCACTACACATACTCTCGGTACTCTTGGTCGGCTTCGCTTACAAAAGGGCATCGAACTTGAGAATTTTTCGAGTACGTATAGTATCTAGTGTATAACGATACAGTTATTTGTTTTTAATCCATCACATAAGCTGCTAAGAGATTATTCGAGCGTAAACTCGACGTCGTCATATGCGAAGGTGAAAGTTGGCTAGAAGACAAACTGTCAACGAAGGCCCGGAGATTTTTGATGTATGTGCTGGCGGCGCAGGAGGAGCATTACATACGCACGGTTCGCATTAAAAATGTCGTCAACGTTGTGAAAGAGTCGACGCGAAGCTCGTGTTCGAGCTAAAGAATTTTGTACCGTTTTGACTCCGCGCGGTATAATGAGTTGAAATATTCTCGCTGTAATTTTAATTATTTATCTGATTCGTGCTCATATTAGGTATATCGCTTATCGACGACTAGGCTGCGCGGAAAAGCGAACAGGAGGGTTGTGCTGTAATCGAATATGCATATATTATACGACACGATGAAAAAAAAAATAAGCTACCGTCGTACAATACGTGTAGGGAACCGGTTCGCAGTATACACTTTGCCACCAGGATCTGCGATGTGCGAATTTGTCTCGATAATTTTATGCGACAGAATGCCAACCGGGGACCTAGACTTGAACCAAGATGATGATGATGATGATGATGATGATGATGATGATGCGGGATGCTGATGATAATTTTAGTCGTCTGTTTTTTTTTGTTTTTTTTTTTTTACTTCGCTGCTGTGGTCTCTAAATACCCTTTCGTTATGGGCTTTTGCTTTTCCAACGTCCCAGTATCCCGTTGAGTTATGCTTGGATGAAGCTGCCGAATGACATTGATAACTATTAAATTATCGCTACGCTATGGCTAGTACCCGGTATGAAATTTTTGTTAAGCTATGAGAAGATTTATACTAATATTAAAATGATACGAGTGAATACGAGCAGTGGCAGCGGTGGCGTGGCGGTTAATAAGTTAAATGAACCATATCATTCATAGTGTTCACGTCTGAAGAGAGAGAGAGAAAAAAATCAGAGTAAAATATAAAAGTAGGAGAAAAAAAACACTATACGTAAAGAGACGCCTTTACTAGACCGGAAGAACGGTGCATAATCGACGATTGTTGGTACATTTGGTGTAAAAAAATTTCGACCATAGAAAGAGTAAAATGTACGACGTATCGTAATGAAATGTGATGGTATTACGAAGTACACCGTGCACCAGAAAGCAATTCAGCCGATAGGTGACTGAATGTGAAAGTAGGCTCGCAATCGGGTGTGATTTCTTCGAGACATACTGTAGGTATGTTTTATGAATGAAAATGTACTCTTGGTGTAATGCATAGTGCACCATCTACGGCTCGTTGACGACGTCGAACGAGGCCCCGGCCGCCGCCTACGCCAGCCACGTTCAATTGACCAGAAAAATAATCGAACGCAATTAGGATTGTTGTTCGATATTCTTGAATGAACGATTTAAATTTATCGATAATGAGATACGGGGCGCAATATCGATTATTATCGACCATACCGTAACACCTAATACCGAGACAGATTTTCCATCAGCAGATGGCCATTCGTGAAATACCGATCGGTACAGTGGAACGGAAATAAGGCGAATATCCACAGTCCGCAGCATCTCTAGCAGGTAGTAGACGTGCGGTGTTAATAAGGTCTGCAGCTTAGTACCGAGAGAGCTGTATACAGGATGAGAGGTTCTTTGAACTTGATGAGATTTACTCAATTTTTCTCAAATATTTTCAATACTCAATTTTGTTAGGTATACATTCAGGAAAAAATGCAGATGGAAAAATTCTAGAAAAAGATTCGTTTCATGTCTGACACCTTTTCTTGTAAATCTGACCAATCTTCGTAAATCACGCTCGTTGCCTCATTTGATATAAGTAATTTCAAAACCACCTATGTCGTCTTTTTCGACGTATATACGTTTGTATTATAGTGTAAAGAAACCCGCATTTATCCATCTGTATCTGTACAGCACCAAAGAGCAAACAAGCTAATAAACAAATGAACATCTCAACGCCAAATAAACGCTAATAAATTACCGTAAATTAGACTATAACTAATAAATTAGTCAGTCCGGTATATTGCGATGGGTAGTGCAGGGCGCCGGGTGGCCAGGAAAAAAACACGCTCGCGTTCTAATATTTTTGTTTCAAACAATATCGCTAGTCGATAAAGATAAATAACGCTATCGTTACCCCATAAAAATTATTTATCTGGTAATTTTTTCGCCGAAACTTTGGATGGGTGCGAGGCTCTGGTTTTAACGTATGGTAGACTGTATTTCAGCACAATCGAGATGTACCGCAGCGTGGCTCAAAAATTTTGCAAGTGTTGAGAAAAAAGAGACAGTTCACGATTCAGATAAAAATTTCTCGATGAATGATGGATTTTGAAAGAAAAATAAGCAGTATTTAAAGAGAGGTACTGGAATTTTTTTTGTTTTTTTCAATAGTTTTGCTCAGAAATGAATTTTTCCACCGTTTTTTTTGTTCTTTTTTGTTTTTTTTTTTTTTTTTGGAAGAAACACTGTTTAAAAAAATCTAAAAATTTTAGAGAACCATTCTTTCCAACTTTCTTCCCACAAAGCATTGATAGATAATTTTTTGAAAAATTTTTCCAAACAAACTAAAATTTTGAAATTTTTTGTTTTTATTTTATGAGCGATTTTTTCATTTCTCCCTTTTTTGAAAGAGAGGGGGTAAGGGGAGAATTTTTGCTCAAAAATTGACAAAAACACGCTAAGAATTAAGAAAAAGCGTTTTCAAAATCTTTCAATTTTTCATATAATTTTTTTTATTTTGAGAAAGTTTTTTTTCAAGAGAAAATTTATTACTTACCTTACCTACCTATAGTCGGTACAACGAAAGAAGATACTTCTCCCCTACTCGGCGGTCAGGGCGCG
>FIZT01006051.1:0-35618 GCA_900065295.1 Paracoccus marginatus
AATATGTGAAAGAGTACGAAAAAAATACAAGTCAAACGAATAGAGTACCCGAATACGTCCGAGACGTTCCGAAAAAAAAGGGCTCATTTGGTTGAAAAGTAGTGGCTCGTCTCGTGTTATCAGTTTTTTGAAATTTGAAGTTTTTGCAATGTGAAAATTTTTCATTTTTTCACTTCAGGTCATCAGGTGTTGTGTTAGTTTCTTAGAATATTTGAGTATAATTTGTGAATGTAAAATAATGAAAAATCAATTCTGAAACATGGATGCAGATGACATCTTCGCCAAGTTATCCTTCGGGGCTGTATTCAGTAAAAAGCCGAGGAAAGAAGAAGAAACAATTAACTCCAAAACCAAAGTAAAGTCCGAAATAGAATTTCTCTCAACCTGTTCATTTTAATTCACACTGAATTTGATCATAGGTAAAATCCATAAAAGCAGAGAAGCCTCCGATAAAGAATATAAACGAAGAGAAATCTGTGAAATCCGAACAAGAGTCTGAAGATGAAGCTACGGAAGATATCACATTACTCGGAAGTATCACCAGCGGTAGTTCTAAAAAGAGAATTCAAACTCAGAAAAAGAAAACCAAAAAAGACAACGTTGACAAAACAAAACTCATTGAAATTGAAAAGGTAAGACTTAGGGGCAGTTTCGAAAAATTGTTATTCAATTTCAAAAAATTAATTTGAATTTTTTCTAATTTCAGATCAATCACATTCGTAATGTGAATCACATTAATGTTTCTGGAGAAAATATCCCCAATCCGATTCAGAATTTTGAAGAGTTAACCGACCACTATAAAGTATCACCCAGCTTGGTAGAAAATATTAAAAATTGCGGATATTCGGTGCCAACTCCTATTCAAATGCAAGCCATACCAGCTATGTTGAAGGTATAAAATCGTGACTGAAGAGCTGTCAACGTTCATATCATCATTCATTTTGAGTCGTTTGAATTTTTTCAGGATAAGCAAGTATTAGCTTGTGCACCTACTGGCTCTGGAAAAACGGCCGCATTTCTTGTACCAATAATTCATCATTTAAATAGGCCAAAAAATGTGGGATTTAGAGCAGTGATTATCAGTCCTACAAGAGAGTTATCACGGCAAACTTACAGGTACCGCTTCAGTAATTCAGCATCAATCGTGATTTCTTGTTGAATTGTTTTTTTTTTACCATTTGTATGTTTGTTTGTTTTTTTCAGAGAGTGTGAAAGATTATGCGAAGGTACAGATCTTCGAATTCATATAACCACCAAGATTAAAGATACCGTGAAAAAATCGTCCTCAGGAGCTACTGATAAATATGGTGGGTAATCGTTTAAAATTAAAAATTGCAATATGTTGTAGATTTTTTCAAGCGTATTTTTTCTCTCAGATATTCTCATAACTACGCCTAATAGACTGGTCTATCTGCTAAATCAAGAACCTCCCACGATATCGCTCAAAAGGTACAATACTAATGATTTTTTCCTGATTTTTAAAATAATCGATAATTGAAAACATTTTTATAGCGTTGAATGGTTGATCGTCGATGAATCTGATAAATTATTCGAAACTGGTATTCGAGGTTTCCGTGACCAATTAGCTGTGATATATCAAGCATGTGATTCTGCAAATATAAAACGAGCCATGTTCAGTGCCACCTATACTACAGAAGTAGCTAAATGGAGTAGGGAAAACCTCAAAGATTTAGTATTGGTTACTGTAGGACACAGGTACACCCGCTTGTAATATTCTAAACGAAGAAAAAAGCACCCATTTAATGAATATCTCAATATTATAGGAATACAACCGTAGAAAGTATAGAGCAACAGCTGATTTACGTCGGCACAGAAGAAGGCAAACTGATAGCTATGAGAGACCTGATACGAGAAGTAGGTAGATAATTTCAAAAATGACGGAAGTATCAGCAACTTTTTAAAATTTTCGTTTTATTCTCAGGGTATTTCTCCTCCTGTACTTGTCTTCCTCCAGTCGAAAGAAAGAGCTCGAGAATTATTTCAAGAATTATTATATGATGGAATAAACGTCGATGTCATTCATGCCGATCGTACTCAGTTACAGGTTACCAATCTATTCTAATTCGTTTATTCAATCAAAACGTTTTTCAAATAAATTTATCAACTTCGCAGCGAGACAACACAGTGAAAGCATTTCGAGAAGGCAAAATTTGGGTGCTGATTTGTACAGAATTAATGGGACGTGGTATCGATTTCAAGGGAGTTAATTTAGTTATCAATTACGATTTTCCTCCGACGGCCATTTCCTATATACATAGAATAGGTATGCAAATCAGTTTCTGTTACTGAAATAATAACTCTTTTGGTGAAATTTTTTTAACAAACTATTTCAATTTCAGGAAGGACTGGTCGAGCTGGAAGAAGAGGAAAGGCCGTTACATTTTTCACCGACGATGATGCTCCTTATTTGAAAAGGTACATTGAAACAATCCCATCCTGTCATTGTGTGCTCCTGTTTTTAAAAATTTCGAATAATGGATCACTTTTTGCTTTAGTGTTGTGAATGTAATGAAAGAATCTGGATGTGAAGTACCTGACTTCATGCTGTCGTTGAAAAAGCCTCATAAAAAAATCCGTAAGAAATTGGAAACTAAATTGCCACATCGAGGAGATGTTGCACCGAAACCTCACCGCTACAAGTAAATTCTTGTTGAGAAATTTTCCAGAGTATGATAGTGAATCAGTGATGTTGGAGGAAATAATTTCATGTTTCAGAGCTTATTTAGACAAACAAAAGAAGGAGAAGCTTGGGAAAACCGAGAATGCCCGAAAGAATGGCGACACTAATGTAAAGAAACGGAAAAGAAAAAATAAGAATGTAAATATTGACAATGACAACAAAATAAAGAAAAAGAAATCGTAATAATAGTTTTTTCCTACTGGTTTTACATATGAAGGGTCCACGGAAAGAACCGAGTAAGTCCAAAATCTCGATGTCGAAAAATTTTGGACTTACTCGGTTCTTTCCGTGGACCCTTCATATATAATGAGCTAAAAATGAAGATTCCAAAATTTGTACTTAATCACTTGTGTGAGGGGGTTTCATTTCGTCGCTTCGTCAAGAAAGTACTGCCGGTGAAAAGCAAATTGAATTGAAGGCAAAGGCAAACACTCAAAGGGCAAACTACGAATTCGACTGTAACCTTCGTCTCTCACCTCGCCAACCATGATTGGCCATG
Source organism: Paracoccus marginatus (assembly GCA_900065295.1). NCBI lineage: Eukaryota > Metazoa > Arthropoda > Insecta > Hemiptera > Pseudococcidae > Paracoccus > Paracoccus marginatus. The sequence continues at coordinate 3,201 of FIZT01006051.1, forward strand.
CCAGAGTAGTACGTAAGTACGTAGTACGAATCGTTGGTACCAAAGTAATATAGGGTTGGTACGAATCCACTCCGATCCCTTATCATTTATCAGTTATCAACTGTCGGTAGGTTGGTTAAGTTTACGGCGGTACGGGTTACGATCGGTTAATCTAAACAGAAGCCAACTTGTGCTTCTCAGTGAGTTGACGAATAATTTGAGAAATGTTACCACTAATTCAACCTGAGTGAGTACCTGTTGAATATCATCTTAATTTAGGTTATAGAACATGACAGAAATAGAAGACGTCGAACGTATTGAGGCCAAATGTTTGCAAATGTGCCCCGCCGAAGAATGCATCAAGTAATTGAAAGCAATTTTCTCCCCTTTTGCGTTTTAAAATACGTAAATTTCTAATAATCAAAAACTGATACATACGTTTTTGAATGCTTTGCAGAAGAGAGAAAGAACGGCTCATACACATTTTGGAGACTGATCCTAAAAACACCAGCAAAATTAGATCAGCAGATAAATCAAGAATGATCAAATCCTATCGTAGATCTGCAGCTGGCCAAGAACTGACTCGACCTGAATTACTACGCCCTCCTTCAATCCTTTTGCAAACTCTTGACTACATTTTCAACGTGTAAGTACAGCTGGTACAACTCATTTTATTCTTGTAGTGTAAAAAATATCGTATGTAGAACCGAGATTCTTTTCTTGTTGCAGTGTAATACATGACCAGCGAGTATCCAAAATAGCACTATACAATTTCATCGACGATAGATTACGTTCTATCAAGCAAGACGGTATAGTTCAAAGATTATCCCCAGAAACCTGGTTCCAGATCCTCGTTCCCATTGTTAATTTCTACGTATGTTCTGCTTATACGTAAGATACACAACGTTTATTTGTTTCTCTAAAATGTACAGATAATAATTTAATTCAGTTGCACGTTTGCAGGTTTTGTGAAGAAACACCAAATAATTTTGATCCAAAACTAAATAAAGATCAGCTTGTAGATTGTTTGACAAGATTTATTAAACTTTATGAAGATCATCCTTCCCAGAATAATATAAATTTTTATGCCAAAGTGGAAGCCTTATACTTGATTATGAACCTCGATAAAATGGAAACTATAAATCGTGCTGTTTTATTAAATTTACCGTAAGTTTAACTACCTATTCAACAGTTTTAATTTAAAAATTACCAGTTGTTATTCTTTGTATTGTAATTTTTTTCCTAGACATGAAGTATTCAAAAATAGTTTGAAATTGGTGCTCAAGTGTTATACCAATAGTTATTGCAATGTTTTTCGACTGCTGCCGTTCATGCCCATACTACCAGCATGTCTATTCGTCGCTCTTCATTTGAGCAAAATACGAAGGTTCAGAGTCATATTAGCAATTAACTGCGAGCTTGATTACCGTTGATAATGCATTATTTTTGAATTCAGACGAGCATTGGAAACGATGTGTTTCGCTTACTCCAGTAAAAACATTTCCTACCCAATCTCAAAACTGAAACTTGATTTATTATTCAATTCGTGGGACGACGCAATAAAGGAATGTCAATTTCATGGAATCGTTGTCAACACCGAAAACAACGTACAATTCACCAAACGTATTCTTAACTCGGAGGTAAAGAAATAAGTACTGATGAACTCGAGTAACAAATTATATATTTAAACATCTATAAGTTACCTGTCTTATTTTCAATTTACAGGCCAAGCCAAGAAAATTAACACCATTAGATGAAAAATTATCGAAAATATCACTGCCAAATCTTATACTTGAGAAAAATATACCTTAAAAATAGAACATTTCAATTTATTTTCATATAACACTGAGTTCCTGGGTACTGTGGTAGTCTGAGATTATACTTCGTTTGTAAACTCGGTGGAACGAATCTTCCACCCAAATAATGATATTTTCCGGTGAAAAATTTGGCGCAAAGTTTAGGTGCTGTTAACGAGATGAGAAATTCTGGATGAAAGTTATCACTCGAAGGGCCACTTTCAACATTCCACCCGCTGGGTATATCTATGCTGCAAATAGGTGTTGTGGTATTCTTCAACGATTCCAATACACTTTCGTATTCTTTCCTCGGAGGTGGTTTGTAGCTGAATCCGAATAAAGCATCGACGATCAAATCGTATCCATTCAATTCTTTTAAAGAAGGCTGAGCATTTAATAAATTCACTCCTGTAGCTGTACTTTGAGCTAACAGATTTTCGAACATTTGAATATTCTTTTTTCCAGGATAAAATATCGTAGTATTGTAACCGAATAGTTTCAGATGACGGGCACATACCAGTCCATCTCCTCCGTTGTTACCTGGTCCGCAGTACACTATTACTTTCGAAACTTTTGGGTAAGCTTCGGCGATAGAACAAGCTACACTCAAGCCGGCTAATTCCATTAATTGTTCTACGCTGAATTTATACTCGTTGAATAGTTGTTGATCGACTTCTATGGCTTCTTGTTGGTTCAGATATTTCACCATGGTTGCAGCCGACGTAGATAGATTCCGAGATGCTATTGCAGCCTTTGAAAGAATTATGAAACCCAACTTCAAAATATTATTCATTTGGTACACGAATTCGTAAACAATGAATCAATTATCTTTCTCTCCTTATCAGTAAAAGTGAAGGTATAAACACGTCAGAGACCTTCGAACATCTACGCGTAACTTGAAGATGTGTTTGCCATTTTTTGGCCTTTGTTGTCACCGAGATGAACCGCATGCCTATTGCCTACTTTGTTCAAAAAGCTTCGAGTTTCGAAAAAAAATCTTTCAAAATCATAATTGGATGCGCCATTTAGAATGAAAGTTTGGGCGATTTTCTTATCACCATTAACTACGGATCTCGTTCTCTTCTCTTCAAGATTCATTTTCTAGTTATATTGAAGTCGAATATCATGCACAATGAAAGAACCAAGGGTGAGAAGTCATTCATTCAAGATGGTTCATCAGAGGAAAACGATGATAGCTATTCACGTTTCACTCCTATGTCAGGTCAAAGTGTCAACCCTTTTCAAGTTCTCCTAGAAATGAATATGTAAATGGGTCAATACTCCAATGAAAGCTTCAGTGAAATATACGATCATTGAGTAACGAGACGCAATATTTTTACCAAGTAAAGCGAATGTCGAATTTTTAAAACATTTTTTCTCCTTTATTACAAAAACATTTCAAACACAACACATGTATGTACGTACCTACTACATTCTGGCATTACAAAAAATAAAACGACGAGGATATGAAATAATAGAGAAACAAAAGGCTACAAAAAAACTTAGAACACTCATATTATCCGTATAAATTTTACACTCGAAAGTCGAAATTCTATAGAACACACTGTTTATTTACAACTTGAACCAGAAAAACTGAATAAATACAAATAAATACAATAATATATAGACGAAAAATCCCAGCGAATTGAATAAGTTACTATCTAACAAATGCCATCCATAAATACAGAACACGCGTGGATGAATTAACTTCTACAAATTAAAATTTCAGCAAATTTTACTCTGTCACTTCTAATTAAAAATCGTAAAAAATAAATTACGTATTATTTAGTAAGGAGAGATCTTCCTAAAACTCCCTTGATGAAGCCATACACCGTTGCATAAAATGAATAATATGAAATTCATAAGCCGCTTTGCCTGCGCATTTTGCATCGATTCATCCACAGACACAGGAAGGTGATTAAACGTTACCGCAGGAAACCGGGATAATAAGCTGCCGCCGAATACATGGAATTCGGCGTAGGATCTTGAGTGTATTGGTTCGGAGCAGCAGCGGTTACATTCATCACTCCCATCCTGACTGGCAACTGAGACTGATTAATAAAGGCTGGCGGTGCCCCGTTGGCGATATATCCCAACGTCTGAGCTGTCGGAGTAGGCTGCCCGGGCATCTGGTAGCCGTAAGGGCTGCCGTTGTACCTGGACATCATCGGGTTAATGGTGACATTAGGACTCATACCGGATCTGGTCGTCGCGTTGGAATTCGTCGAAGCGTGATGACTTGTGGCGCCTCGCGAAGATCGATAGTTACCAACGGGCGACGGAGCTGAAGTCGGAGTACTGCTAGGAACTGGTGTCGAAGATGCGGATGGCGAAGGCGGAGGTATATTTTGCGCACCCGCAAATAACTTGTAGTTGGCCAAGTTGGCGGTTTGAGGAGCCAAATGGTGAGCTACAGGAGGCGTCGTCATGTTACCGTGAGACGATACTGACGGAGGTGGTGTGAGATTGATAGGCGACGATGGAGTCATTGGTCCAGGCCCAGTATTACCACCGGGAGAGCCGCAATGGCCTGGTGGCAATACATCCAAACCGTTCGTCAGCTGCTGTAGCTTGGCCAGACTGCAAGCGTTTGCTGCTGCAGCGGCTGCCGCAACCGCTGCTTGGCTATTATGCATACTGCGACTGTTGCAAGGCGATCCGGATGAAGGAGACGTAGAACTGACGGGCGTTGCCGAGTGCATATGAGGCGAATGATGCATCGGAGGTTGGATATAGAATCCGGTAGGTGAAGAAGTCGAACAAGGTGACGATCCAAGTCTCTGTTGTGACGACGAAAGTGGCTCTGACGATGTCATTCGATTATGTATGACCGCGGTAACAGGCACGCTGGGCGGATACGATCCAGTTGGCATTTGCGACATCCCCAAGTATCCGCTTTGCGATATGACCGGATGATGGCTATGCGAATACGCGGCCGATATTTGGTGATGTCTACTTTGAGGAGGCGGAGGTGGCTGATGATTAACGACCGGAGGGGTCGAACGATGAGTTAGAGCCACCGAACTGCCATTATTAGGCACCGCTGTATTAACACCACCGCTACCCGCGCCTCCGAAAGCTGGATTAAGCGGACTGTGAGGATTTGTAATCGCAGGCGGAGTCGATCTGTGATGTATAGCGTTACTGTTCATATTATTGTGTTGCTGGCTGCCACCGCCGCCAACTGATTTATTCCTATGATGATGGTGGTGGTGATTAACGTTACTGGCGTTTTTACGACTGCTTTGCGAAGACGACGATGATGATTTGCCCACGTGCGAAGACATAATCGGCATATGAGGCGGCGGAGCTTGAGCGTGTAACTGAGGCAGTCCGTGAACTGCGGAGTGTGACTGTTGCAGGTGGTGAAAAATCATCGCCTGCTGCTGCGAATCAATATACATCTGATGCATAGGTAACGTTGTCGAAGGGGGTCGAGCAATAGGTTCTGCACCAGAGGTATTCATATCGTTGGACGAAATTGAATTCGGCGACTCGATATTCAGATGAGCTCCATCCATGTCGTACTGGCCGCCGTATCCATGCACCGAGTGCACCGAGTTCGTAGTCGAGTCAGGCGTATAGACGCCCATGCTACGGCTATCAGATCCATGCGGCGAAGGTACAGGTTGTTTCATTATAGGTCCACCACCTACGAAATGGTGACCGGAATCAAGATTGGTGACCGAAGCTGAAGATCCACTCATGTGCTCGTCTTCTCGGCGCATCACTTTGTACTTCATTTCTTCGTGATGCATTTTCGAAGACATATCACCAGTTGACGTGTCCATCGCGGCGCTCGTCGTGTACGAAGGTGTCTTGACTGCGAGTTTTTTATCCTTAGGCGTACCCGCGTTGTTCATTGGTGACTTGGTCGCGCCACATTTATTCCGTTCTTTGTACTTCGTCTCTTCTTCCATCTGATGGGCGATTTTTTTTACCTTCATTAGAGATTGTTCAAGATTGCTCTCTTTAAAAAAACGATCATCTTTGTCGTGGTATTTTTTGGCGTTAGAAGGCGTCGCGTCATTTTTAGACCCAACACCACCGACGTGGCCACCAGGAAGCGAAGTAGGTACAGTCTGCGAATCGACATTTTTCTCCTTCAGTTTCACCGGACTAGTACACTTTTGTTTTCTACTTTTCGGGTATTTTTCCGGCTGAGGCTGCTGCTGCTGTTGGTGTTGTTGATGTTGTATCTGTTGGCTCGGATGATCGTGCCGGGGAACTACGGCAGCCGCTGCTGCTGCAGCTGCTGCCGCCGCAGCCATACCCATCGCTTGACTGGTCAGTTCGTGATGCATGTTTACCATATTGGTGGCCGAATGATGATGGTGATGAGGTGGGGGCGGATAGCCTCGTCCGTCTGATAAATTTACCACTTTATCGGAGCCCATGAGTAGAGGAGGGGCTGGCATTGGAGGAAATGAACCGTACGGCATTTGGCTAGCATTTGGTGGCATCTGATTGATGTAACTTTTAGCAACCGAGTTCATATCGATGTGACCGACTTTCTCTTTGGCTAATTTATCATCTCCAGGATATCGATATTTCTCCGACGCGATCATCTTATCGGACGCTTTTTCGTTAGCGTATTGATTACCATAATAACTGCTTAATTTGCGAAAGGTGCTATTACCGCGATGCTCGTCAGCGATAGTGTTATTCTGTAAAGGTGTACCCGGCGACGTATACTTCAGGTCTTCCATACGCTGTTGCATATTTTGATTCGAGACATAATCTCCTAAGCTCACAGTCGTAGGAGGCTGAGGGTACATAGGAAGAGGTCCCGAATTGGGCAAAGTGTTCATGGACGACTGCATTCCGACGCTTGTTAGCATAACGTGATCGGAATTATGACTAGATCGGGCCGACAGCTCCGGCAAACTTTGCGCTGATATGTCATTCGACAACGGCGTCGGTACAGGCGGATGATGGTTTTCTTGTTCGATTTCAGGTGTGGTCGGAGTTCGCGCGAGTGGCGAACCAGACTGATCGACTGATGGGCTGTGATGATGACCAGGCGCCGCCGACGGTGCCGCTAACTGCGGCGTCAACGCGGGTGGTGGCGGTTGTGGCGATGGCTTACTAGGCGATTCGGTTTTGGCCGCCGGGTCTACTTCGTTTTTTGGCTGCTCCGGTTCCGGTACTTGCGTGCTCGGTGGTATTTTCACCTCGGCTGCGGTGTTTTCGCCGTTCGTTACCACGACTGAACTCGTCTCCGGGTCAGAATCCTGCGTACAAAGGAAGAAAATTATGGTAAATTTTCAACCCCGAAAATTTTACAAGGAGAGCAACTAATTCCTTTGAAAATTAATTTTTTTCAAGATTGTTCGTTAAAAAAATTAAATAAAAAAACAAAAAAATATTTGAAAATTCAATGAATCTACCTTTTTCACATTTTCCGTTGCTTTGTTCTCAAACGACGAGTTTTTTTGTTCATTTTGTTGTTCGACCTTTACTTTCACTGCTTCTGATTCGACGCTCTGACTGGACAAATTATTCACCTCAGATTCCGGCTCCTTTTTCGGCGACTTTGAATCTGTACTTTCCAACTCCTTCTTAGGTGATTTCGATCGAACTGGTTCTGGTTCCACCAAGTGGTTCTTAAACGACACGTCGTTATCAATCTTATCTCTATGTGGCGAAGGGCTTTTATCACGCGACATATGCGAGTCAGTCGAAGACGGTGTCAAGGGCTGCGGAGACACTGCCGATCTGGTCGACGGTAAAGACGAAGGCGACTGAGATGAGGACGATTGCGAATACGCGTGCGTGGACATTTGATGCATTCGATCGTCGCACGAATACGCATCTATGTCTCCGTCTTTTGCGTTAGGAGACTGAGCAGGTGATTTGGGAAAATTTCCCTCATCTTGGTTCGTAGGTGGAATGTCAGATGAAGAGTTTTCTTTGTCTTGTGGGTCGGTATTCTGTTTAAAAAAAAAAAATCGAGTTAGCATTTCTCTAACAACAATGAATTATTCCGAATGGAAAATTTTATACCTCTTCCGAAGTGTCCATTTTTTCAGGCTGATGTGAATCGTCATCGTCCGAAGATGGTTTCTCCGGCACATTTTTCTCGTTGCCATCTTTCTTGTCATCGTTTTCGTCTTCTTTTTGATCTTTAGTTTCAGTTTCAGTTGCCGCTGCGTTGTTGGGTTCTTCGTCGTGCGAATCAGATTCTGGCTTTTTATCCAAGACTGGAGGATTATTATATATCTGATTTTCCGTCTCTACTTCGGTAACAGGACACAATTGCGGCATTTGGACGTCGTCTACTTCCATCGGACTGTAGGAGGGGGAAAAGCATAGATTAATACCTTTCATCGAAATTCTATAAATCTAAAAACATGGGTCGATATTTACCTCTCTTCGACGATGGTTTTAGCTCTTTTAGCCTCCTGTTTAGCTTTTCTAGCAATCCATCGTTTTCTCGCCGCCAAAGACTGTTGCCGTTTCGACGCAAGTTTCGGTGGTTTTTTCTTTATCGGCGTTTTCTTACGTATAATGATGACCGGCTCTTTTTCCTCTTCTTTCGACGGAGTAATACGAGTAACCGGTGCTGGCGCCAATTCCCGATGTTCTTCTCTCATAACTTTTGACCCTTTCGGAGGTCTTCCGATCAGTGGCGGCGTTACTTTCGATTTCGTTTCTTTTAGTTTACTTTTAGGCGTTTCTTTAGTCTTCGATTTACTTGGTTCTGGTTTTTGTTCTGAAATAAAATTCGTTTTGTAAATTATTAAGGCTCAAGTGAAGATCTGTGAGAGGCGAACAAAATCACTGACCATTTTCTAAAGTTTTCTTAATCAGTCTTCGACTACTTCTACGGTTCGTAGAGTCGTCTTCTGAGATGGAGTTCACTTCGTTGATAGGTGTCTTTTTGACCGGAGTTTCTGGTTTCTTGTTCTAAAAAAAAATGTTCGTCAAACCCCAAAAATAAATTCAAGATCTAAATAATTAAATTACATTAAAAATGATTAAACGATTATATTGTACTCCCGGATCAGGATTAAATCACTGAATCTAGAATAATAAATTCGATGCAATTTTTTCTAAAATTCAAGTCGATGCTGGGCATAATTTTTATCAATCCCGCACCCCCAATGATCATGCAAATTTAACAGATCCACCAAACAATTATTAGAAATATCGATTCGCAATCACCAATCTTGTAACCACTCCTGATCGATTCAGAATCAGTTTTTCTGATTCAACTTTAACATAATCAATTTTTTAACTAAACGAATAACAAATGAATTTAATTGATTTTCAATATCAACTTTGTGCAATTCATCTTAATTATAAACTAGCGACATCTATAAATTTATTCTAAGAATCCATCTTTCAAAATAATTACCTATTTTAGAAAATTTCAACACATCAAGTATAAATCTATTTCAATTACGTGACCCGAGTCCCATTTTAGAGGTAAAATAATGATAAATTTGATACCCCCAGTTCGACACCCGGACACTTACATCTTTGCTGGATTTTCGCGACAGAGCCGATTTAGGGGTATCGGCGCTCTGAGCAGATTCTTGAGCGTGAGAGGAACTCAATCGACTCGACTTCACTGCGGGAGTATGCTTCTCGTCTTTAATCTTTGACAGCTCCAAGTACGACGTTTTCCTTCTTTTTTTGTTGCGTTGTTCAACGACTTCATCTTCGATATCTTTGCTTGCTTCTTCTTGAACCGGTAACCTGAGCGAGAACACCATTAATAAATTCTCTTGCCAACTTATAGGAAGCAATGAATTTGATAGAATATATTACTTAGATGCTCGTTTTTTCGACGCTGGTGTCTCGGCCGGAGGATTCAACGTAACTGCTTTACGTTTTTTACCAACTCGAGGCGTCGATTCGGAGGCCTGTTTTTTATGCGATAGTTTCGAACTGCTGGCCGGTGTTTTACACTCGGTACGTTCGACGTTTTCTAAAACATCCGTATCGTCTTCTTCTTCGTTATCACGCTTCTCCTGTTCAAGCAAAACGTTCGCATTTAATACTAGCATTGGAATTAATTCTCGTTTCGTTAACGAAAATCGTAAAGTACCTCTTTGAATTGTTTGGACGAGATAGGAGATATCAAAGGGGTCCATATTAAACGCTCCGGATCGATTTGAATCCGCGTCTTGTTTTTTGCAGCTTTCTGGCAGTATGAGTCGATCATAGCCCAATCCATGACGAAAACCACCCTACCGTCGGGTCTTTGCCGTACCATATCCAAAGATTGCAGCGTGTACGCGATATCGTGGCTCATGATACCTGCGTCAAAATGAAGAATCAAACCTGACGTTTGTCGATTTTCAAATTCTAATACGAGCACAAAACGACGTACCGGTTTCATTGCTTATTTCGTCGATACTGACGGATTTTGAGTTTTTGCGATCGTAGAAAAATTGCAGAATCACCGATTTCCAGTACGCGTGATACGACACTTGACCCAAATCGGATAAAGGTTTCTCCGGAGTGCCGGGTTTGCCTTCTTTTCTCGATAATAAATAACCTGTAGAGGATAATAGATTAATACGACTGTATTTCAGAGTCGAGTTTCACAAAAATGCGATATTTCAATACGTACTGAAGTCGATTAAAAATCTACCGAAGCCTTTTCTCTGGTATTGCGGTAACGTCATGATGCAAGATACGTTGTACTTCTGCTGGCAATGTTTTTCTTTTGAAAAATAACCGACTAGGTGACAACCCTGGAGCAAATTTTGAAAAATTAATAAATAAGGTAAGTTTTTTTTCTTCAAACATTAAATTGAAATTTGATTTTTTTTCAGAATGCCACAATTTTATAAATGATAATTTTTCTACATTTTCATTAAATTCAAAAAGACCCAGAGACATCTACCAACCTTTCTGTCATTCTGAGTTAGAACGTAAAACAGGAACGGTTCCACATCGTAATACAACGTTTTGTGATCCAAGAAGAGCTTCGCCAACAAGCACAAGGTTTGACAGTAAATTTTACTCGTATTTCCATCCACCTGTAGGGAAAAAAAGAACACAAGAATTTAGCGCAAATTCGCCCCCTTTAGTTAATTTCTGTATCGACCGCCAGAGACGACCGTACCTCAAAAACTGATAAATCGTCCTTTCTGTATATTTCAGTTCCAGGAGGATACCTCCACGTACACTTCCCTTGGTGCCTTTCAACGACCGCCTTACTTTTCGTATATTTTAAACAAAACTCACAGAGGAATAATTTTGGTAACCTGTGAATAAAAAAGTAGATCATACGTTGCCAGATTAATTTCGATATTGTCTCGACGAGAAAAATCCAATTATCACGTTACCTAGCGTATTCTTGCGGAAACGGCGAAGAATACCACGTCTTAATCTCCCATCTGCCGAACTCAATGGCGGCCGGGCATCTTGGTTCTTCGTTCGCCGATCCTGGTGAAGGCGAATCGAAAAAACTCGCAGTTTCTTGAGCTAATGCTTCAGTCGCCTAAGTAAATAAAATTACAATTCGTAAATTTCTCAAATTATCCGATAAATTTGTACTCTGAATAATCAATCACACAATTCACCTTCTTAGCTCGTCTCTGAACCTCTTGAAAGATCTCAATATCTTTATGCGTAACACCCGAAGGTAAATCGGCCGCCAACAATTTACTCATACTGTTTATCACTGTAAAACACAAACAAAAAATCCGAATTACATCTCGTCGTTGGAAAAAAAGAACATCGCTTCAAATTAAACTACAATTACACGAAGAAAAATCATAATACAAAAGAAACAGAAAAAATTTCATTATACTTTCGAAGCCTTTGAAAAAGATCCTCAATAACGAGTATTCTATACCAGTCCTCAAAAGTCACTCCTCCACTATGGTCGTCGACTCGTCCGCAGTTCTCCTTACAATGTTAGCCGCGGCCGCGTCAGAGTAAGTACTCGTGAGTGCGTAGATACGAATAGAATTCGAAGCGATCGTATTAAACGTACGTATTTACAAATTAGTAGCCAGGCGGCGTGTGTACGACTGCGAACTCTCGCCTTTAACGTATAGGTATCTAATTTTCTCGTCTCTCTTTCCGTCGGCTGTACGAGTAGACGTTAATCCGGTCGTTTTTTTCGGCGTGTACTACTAATAAAAAATTCTACGCGTTGCGCTGTGCCTTCGAGTGCGTGTAAAATGGTGCTTCGCGTCGCCTTACGCTTCTCCGCCGTATCACAGCGTAAACACACGCTTATCGTTGCATCCGATTGTACAAATCAAAGTACAGCGTAATATTAACTATCGCAAACTAATTTTAAAAAACAAAATTAATCATCCAGTCTACTCGGGCTTAACACAGGTCTCACAGGGTTCATGGAGACAAGAGTTTTTTAAAATGAAATCTTGCTTCTCATCGAGGAAGTGATCAAAAATTAGGGTAGGAGGCCTGAAATATTTGGATAAAAATTTAGCAGGTATTTCTTTACCCGAACGAGAAAGTTCCTCGAACATCTGCGAAGAAATTCATCTAGGAACTAAGCTGAGAATTATCAAAGAAAAAATTAGGAAACAGAAATAACCACATATGTAATCAACGGTGAAGTAGTAAAATTAAAAAATTCAGACTATTTGATTCTGTGGCCATTTTTTGAGGAGAGTGGTGTAGAGGAAAAAGTAAAATTCTAAAAAAAAAATTGTAAAAATTTGGGATATTCATCAATTTTTTTTCTCAAGACGAAATCATGATCAAATTAAGTATTTTTCGAAGGAAGAAATTATAAAAAATTGAACCAAAAAGACATTTCGACAAAAAATATAAATTTGAATATTAAAAAGAAAAATATTAATTCAACTACTTGGTAAAGAAAAAATCAGCTTTAAAAAAGAAAAAAAGCTGAAAAAGATACCTATGATGCATAATTCAATTTTTTCAAATCATCTGAAATTTTAAATTTAAAAGAAAAAAAATGCAATGAACTCTCACATCTGCCTTTGCTAAATTCGACTCGAGCTCTGAGAATTCGATACGCTGTTTTCACAAGTCTTCTCACATAGTTTTTTCCTAACAAATTGCAGAAACCAACGAAAACGCACCCGCATTGAAGCAAAATTTCGACACCTCACGAATTAATTGCCATGCTGCTGGAATGGCGATAAAAACAAATCGACAGTGTTCGAACGATTGGTGCATTAAAGGTGACAACGACATAATAGAAATCGAAATGCGTAACTAAAAAAAAGTAAAACTTGCCAACGAACGAAAAAAAAACAAAGCAGCAGTAGTATCTGACCGTCCGTCAAAACAGGAAAGTAGGAATATACTGCGCGTAAGATATCGAGAAGTATTTTTCACATTACGCTCTCGTGTTAGGATTTTTTTTTACTCCTACAAAAGACGACGACGTAACTTGTGTAAAGATTTAGATAATTTTCACACATTGGAAGAGAAGGGCACGGTAAGGTATTTTGAAAGAGGTTTACGTTCTAGGTAGGAGGTAATTCTCTTACCCGATTGGTTGTACGGCCGGGGTGGCGGCACAGAGACAGATTGCACAGAGAGATGGTTCAGATGCCTGCAAACTTGAAAATGTTGGGTTTTAGTGGCTTCCGCTATTAGATTTCTTTCGATAGTACGCTTATCGCTGGATATAATGTCACCGGACTGATTAACGTAGAGGAGTGGCGGTGTCGCGGACGAGACCAACGTCGACGACGCCGTTAGCATGTTTCGTCTTACGTGCTCGTATTGTTTAGACAATACGGCGTTTTTCACCAGTTTAGATGGACTTATCGACAACGATAGTTTATCGTCGTATCGAGACAGTAGAGATGACGAAGACGAAGTGGTCGTGTCGTCTTCGATGAGATCTAATTTTCTGGCGAGTTCTTCACCGGCGATATTTTTTAAAGACATCGACGCTATAGGCGTTTTGGTCGTCGAAGTCGTTTCGGAAACACCGTTAAGACTATTTACATTATTTTGCAACGGGTTTCTAGCATTGGCCCACATGTTAGATAAGAAGACGTTATAAGACGGGTAACTAGGCGCTCCTTCTTTATCCAAATGTAAAACCGGTACGACTTCTTTGCGAGCGGCCGCCGCTGCGAAGCCCCATAACTCTTCGTCATTCTCTTTAGCGTCGTTTTTCGTTTGCGAATGGGCCATCGTCGGCTCAGATTTAGAAGAGAGTGACTTCTGAGGTAGAATACTGCTGCTAGGCTTAATACTTTGGTAATGAGAAGAATCTGACGAACTCGGCGACTCTTTTTCTTTCGTTTTTAACGAACTGGTAACTTTATTACTGCTTTTACACGACGTTGTCGTTTCATCTGTACTCGGTACGTTAACAGCGGCTATGGCCGACTGAGCTTTCTCTTCGAACGGTTTGCGAGCACTGGCCTTCGGCAAACCTTCGACGTTGGAGGAGAAAATGCGAGCGAAATTTTTGGCCGAGGAATCCTCTTTTTTCGACTGCTTGAATCTGCTTGTCGAATGATCTGTGGCACCGGCAGGTGATTGTGTTGGTTTTTTGGCCGGATCGGAGACGTATTTTTTTGCCAAGTCTCCGAACGTGATACATGGTACGGACGAGCCCAACGAACTAAACGGAACTGTAGCCGTGTTCTCTTTGGTTGACACGCCGTCGATGGCCTTTCTCGACTTTTCTGCCGGCGACGTACGTTTCTGAGAGCCGGGGCTGTGATTCGGCGCACTCGACAAAGGTTTAGGTTTAGAGACGCCGCCGGTGCCCGATACTGCGACAGTGGCGCTCGGTTTGGTGACGCCGCTGGTACGAGGCTGACATTTCGTGTCGTTTTCAACGCTGCTGTCCGAGTCGTCCTCGCTACTACTAGAACTACAACTAATATCCCGTACAGGTCTCCCCTCTGCCTTACACCTTGGCGGCCCCCTGCCCTTAATGCCATAAAACGAATTTAAACGAAAGAATTTTTGTTTCTCCTTTGAGATGGTTTCTTCGCGAAAGCCACCAACAGGAGGCACAGGTGGAGAAAGAGGGGAGTCAGGAGAGGAATCATTACCATCCTCCGAGCTGCTCTCTGGCACGCCAACGTTCACTTTGGTGCTCTTTCTTCGGCCGCTGCTGTGCTCCAGACGGGCTGCTAGTCTGTAAAAACGTATTAATAAAATTAAGTTTCACGAAGGGCAAAGGTGTGTAATTATGATTAAATTTTTCACAGTACGAGTCATTAAAATTCTGCGAATATTATTATTATTATTTGGTCGTCAAGGACATCTCTTCAGAACTAGGTTTATTCCATCATAAAATTCGACTCAACAATCGACAGTTCTAATGTTTCCATCGAATGTTAAAATCAATAAAACATAAATGAAACTCTGACAAACACGCGGAAACGATCAAAGTCTACCTTGACAGTTCTCATGCACTTACAAAAACGAAAAAATTCATATTCAGTTACCTTTGTTTCTTCATTTGTTTCTTTCGTTCTTTCAAATCCATCTGATAACTGGTAGCTTTAGATGGCGTTTTGTTGTCACCCGATGTGGCGGTTGATTTAGAAGCGTCGCCTGAGCCACTTTTATGACTCTGTAAGCAAAACGAACATTTCCAAGGCGCTTTTGGTTTCTTGTCGACAGGTGGTTTAAGGCACAACATATGATAACATCTTTCGCAAGTGAAACAATTTAATAAATAAGCCTGCAAAATAATAACGAAGAATTATTCATTAAATTCAAAACAAATGCACACCCATCGGAGGTTTTTAGAACACCGACCTCATCTTTAAATGCACCACATTCATTGCAACTTAAGCACTCTTCGCAATACCAACAGTTCCCTTTACCAATCAGTATAGCGAATTCGGCGGCATGATGACCAGTGACGCAGGATAAATGCAAAGACATACCACAACCAGTACACGAACTAAGTTCTTCCGGTTCGCCATCGCGATTTTTCGAAGCCGTACCAAGACATTCGCTGCAAATTGGTAGCGGCGTTTTCTGAAAGCAATAGAAATCAATAGAAAAAATAGACGTGATTTGTCAACACTTATTAACTGATAACTCGATACAGGATAAAAGGACAATGCGTACTTTTGGCGTTAAATCTTTCTCTTCAGTTTTTTTCCTTCGACTAGGAGGAGTCTTTTCGGAATCTTTTTTCACTGCGGCTTTGTACAGTTTACCGTCTTGAATAAGTAATCCGCGAGCTGCGGCTACTTTAACGGTATTTTTCAAATACGACGGGAAGTCGATCTCCGATGGTAACTCTAATACTCGCGACTCGGTTAAATATTTTTCTATTTCCTTTAAAGTCGAACCGTTTTCATTTTTCATTTCTCGTACAGCTTTGATAATAGCTTTATGCAAATCTAACTCGTTGGAAATAGTCAATTTGCGAGACATAACACGAGCTGGATCTTTGTACGAATTCTTGCCTTTATTTATAACTTTCAAAATGACGCCTTGATTAACGCATTTTTCCAACTGATTTAGTATTTCTTCGTTGGAAACGTTATGATGTTGTTTAATAGCGGCAAATATTCGATCTTCGGAAGGTCTTTGTTTTTGTTTTCGAATTTTCCGAATCGCTTCTAAAATCCAGTCCTTCCTTACGGACTGACTGGCCGAGCTGTGTTCTTTCATGATGTACCGAAAATAAACACTTTTGATAACCACGCGAATTCAACCCTCTAACCGTTACTCGCTTCTGGATAAACAAATAATGTTTGTCTAAAAAATATACCGAACAAACTTTCGAACCGCAGAATTTCCATGACAAGATGTGCTTCTTGAACCGATATTTTCACCCGGAATAATTTTCTAAACAAAGGAATACCAATTTTATCATTATTTTGGTTCGATTAATTCGGTATGTTTATGTAATAGGCCTAGTAATACTCACATCTGACCATTTGTTTGGGGTTGCAAAAACCAAACAAGTTGCAAAATTTTCTCACAACAAACGATTAATTAACAAATAACAACATTAACACCAACGAATTAACGAATACTTTTTACAAATTACAGCACAAATGCTAACTGCGTTCACATTTAAACTTACATATTTTCATTCATTCAATACAAATAGTTTGGATGAAGATGAAATACAAACATGGCGTTCATCACCGAGAAAATGGTTGTCAACGGTTATCACTTAACATAACAATGCGCTTGTCTTAAAATTTTGAAAATTGCATATTTTTGCCATTTTTTATCACGTAAAGGGTCCTAAAATTGATCGCTTATTAATAAGTTTTCTAATTAGTTAATTAAATAATGCGAAATATCAATATTCAAGTTTAAAATGATGAAAAACAGGAACAAAACGGAGAGGGAAAGGCCAGAAAATGTCGAGATGTTGGCAACATTGTTTTTTTTAATTCGCGAAAATTTGCATTTTCGATTTTTTTTTGAACAAGAAAAAAGTGGAATGCTTTAGGCTTCAGTACCATAATATTATCATATTTCCTTTCAATCATAAAATTTTCAAATTCTTTTCACCATTTAAGCCATTTTCCTTTCGAAATATCCGCTAAGGAATTTCCGTTTTCGTTCACTCGAGGTCCGTTAGTTGCTGCTAATGGTAGTTACTGTCTTCGAGTTAATGCTCAAAGAGTTACTGACTTTGCCCAGCGATAATTTGGCGGGCTTACCAGAACGCAGCGCTTCTACCAAGATTTTTATTGAGTTACTCGCCAAACGCACTTTAAAAATAAAGAAGTATTTCAATCATTCTTTATTACTTCTCAAATGTATTACTTGATTAAAAATTAATGAATACTACGCTAAGAAATGAAAGAAGACGTAGAAAGTGAGAATCTTACAACTATACAAGTAACTAGATAAGGAAAACTAATGTGAGATAAATAATCCCATTTTAGCTACTATGCACCTATTACCTAGATGATATAAAATTTGTCGGATTAGGTTCATCGCCTTCTTCCGTACTAGAATTAAATATGTATCTAAGCGGTACAAGGTGCAAGATATGAACGCAATGACAGTCATGATAATTTGATTGAATCAGAATAAAGAAATACTGTAATTTTGGCGTTGAGTCTTTTTTGCAATATAAGAAGTATATATTACGTGGTAATTGAGTTTAGGCTCGAGGGCAAAATTGCTGCGTTGTTTTGAAAATACATCCAGATTGTTGGACTACTTCTGAAGCCGCCCAATTTCCGCACTGAATACAAACTTCGTACGATTGCTCTTGAATCAACTGTGACAGAAATCCTACGAAAAGAAATACATATTTTTCATGTATAATATTAATAACAATACGTGTTTGATAAAATTAGTAAGATATAACATACCACCGACGAACGCGTCACCCGCTCCATTGGTGTCAACAATTTTTTCATTTGGTAACATGATCACTTCAAATTGCTTAACGGTAGAATCTAGGACGAAAAAGTGATAGGTAAATGAAAATAAAATATTCTTACCGTAAAAACTGATTTAAAAACGAAGAAAAATTACCTTGAGCTACGATAACCGGCTTTTCTCCTTGAGTGATAACAACCAGTCTTTTTCTTTTTTCATTATTTTTCGGTAAATTCGATATTTTTAATGCAATTTTCTCTAAATCTTCGGTCCCAAGCTTATACTGTTTGGAGAAAGCCAGTGCTTCCTAAAACAGTTTAATTTATCGGAATTAAATTGAAAACTTGCACGAGTAGGTAATGAATTTCAGTTGTTTTTTTATTACCGTTTCGTTTCCAAATAAAATATCAATGTAAGGTAACAACGGTGTCAAATCTTTATTGAATAATTCGCAAATGTACGGGGCACTCAAATTCATCGCCAGTATTTTATTTTTTTCCAGAGCAACTTTGGCGATTTCTAAAGCAGAATCTGGACTCACAATCAGGAAAAATCCCTATAAAAAACATCTTTTTACTAAAACAATAATTCATACATTCGACTTTTATTAACTTGAATCGTTGAAATCTACTTACTGTTAAATAAAAATAATCAGCATTATCGATAATCTGTTTATTTTCTGGTTTTCTTATATGATCAATAGAAAATAGTTCGGCCGCAGCGAGATTAGCTACCAAGGACCTATGCTTCCCGTCGTCAGTTATTATTACAGCACACGTTCCTATAAGTCGTTAAATAGAAGTAAATTTTAATGAATAGGTTCAATAGACATATCCCGCATAAGCGGAAGGGCTATGAATTAGAGCGAATTCGTTCTGGTTATAAATAAACCTTGCCTGTTATTCTCTTATCAGTATATTGGTAACGAACGTCCACTCCATCAGCTCTAGCTTTCTTTTCTATTATTTCGCTGTAGAAGTCTTTGCCTACGCAACCCATGTAAGCGACCACGTTCGGTTGCTTCAAAATACTCTGAAAATTTGTTAAAAATGAAATCAAGTATAACGTTGAAGTTTTTTAGCCATGGAGTACTTGAAAATAGATACCTACAAATTACTAAAAATACTATGTATAATAAAAATTAAGATGTAGAACAATAGACAATAAATACATTGAACCGTACTTGGGCAATTCGTGCTGTATTTTGCGCCGCTCCGCCGGCTATGTAATCAACGTCGTAATTTTCGATCAAATCTTCGTTCAAAGTTCTATGTTTAGCATCAGCTAGAATAGCATTGTTGGGTTTCAAATCGTATTTCTTTAATAACTCTTCATCAGCGTAAGCCGATATGTCGAGTAAAGGATTTCCCAAACACAGCAACATTCCATGTCTAGGTGAGAGATAGGCAAAAGGTATTAGTACCAGCGAAAAAATAAAAATCGAAGGGAAGAAAAAAATGAAGAAAGTAAATATTTGATTTTACCTTAGTTCCAAACTCATGTTTGATTCAAACGCAAATATCGAGTTAACCAATACCGGTTATTATGTAATACTTGGACTTGGATAGCAACGATTTGCGGTTAAAAAACACGTGTTGAAGGAACCCGCTTTGCCAATTCTAATATCAAAAATCTGTAAATTGAGCGATACATGCTTAGGAGTACTTATGTAAAAGATTGTAAATTAATCAATATTCAACTAACCGGCAAGTAAGTACTTGACAGAAGAGGATTATTCCAACAGATAAGATATGGTGTTTGAATTATGATTTTAAAATCCACTTGGTCCACTCGAGTTGCCTGTGAAAAAGAACACGAATAATTTTTATCCGAACACTGATTGATGGCAGAGACTCAATTGATAGATAGTAACTAATAATCAAATTTATGTTAATTTTCAGTGACAAAAATTTGTAAAAAAGAAATATTAATCAAGTTCTAAATTTAAAATACTTATACTTGAAAAAACAAACGGAAAATAACCAACTTAAATATTAAGGTAGGAAGGCAATTTTATTGCAGACGAAAGATCAATGGTACATTTAAAAATTTTACAAGAGCAAATTGAGAAAGCAGTACTCAAATGTGAGTTGAAAATAAAAATTGATTGTCGATGTGAAAAAATTCGAAAATCGAAATTAAATTTTTAAATTTTTATTCACGTTATATTTTTTTGTAAGTTTGTTTGTGTGTGTTTTGTACTTACCATAGACGTCGCGAAGTTCACCACGGTTGCCTATCCCCATCGCCGTACTCGAGGGTCGGAAACGCGTCGCAGTCCGAATATTTTATTCTTCAGCGTCTAAAGAGCAGACTTCGGAGTAGACTAAAGAGCAGATGAGTACAGATAAGCGGACTACGACGTGTTTCCGACCCTCGGGTACGGCGATGGGGATAGGCAACCGTGGTGAACTTCGCGACGTCTATACACACACACTCACAGCATTGATTTTTTTCAGTGTTACCAACAGGTACACACTGATATTTTATTAATTTTTGATTTTGAAATTTTGGAGTCTTTGAAAGTTTTGACGCCTCATCAGCAAAAAGTCAAAAAACCAACCACGAACATCAATGACGTCACTTTCGATCAATGTTTGTTTCGAAATGTGAAGAAATTTTTCTCTGCAGTGCATTGTGTTAAAAAGTAAGGTAATTACGTGAATAGATAATTCAATTGGAATAGCATAATTTTAGAACTTGAAAGTAGTTCGTGTTATTCAATATGCCGAAGAATAAAGGAAAAGGAGGTAAAAACCGAAGAAGAGGTAAGAACGAGAACGAGACGGAGAAACGTGAATTGGTCTTCAAGGAAGATGGT
This sequence comes from Paracoccus marginatus, assembly GCA_900065295.1. Taxonomy (NCBI): domain Eukaryota; kingdom Metazoa; phylum Arthropoda; class Insecta; order Hemiptera; family Pseudococcidae; genus Paracoccus; species Paracoccus marginatus. The sequence continues at coordinate 24,057 of FIZT01006051.1, forward strand.
CAAGAGTATGCCCAAGTGACAAAAATGCTGGGTAATGGTAGGCTGGAGGCTATGTGTTTCGATGGAGTTAAACGTCTATGCCATATACGAGGTAAACTGCGAAAAAAAGTTTGGATAAATCAAGGCGATATCATCCTTATCGGGTTACGAGACTATCAAGACGCTAAAGCTGACGTTATCCTTAAATACACTCCCGACGAAGCTAGAAATTTGAAAACATACGGCGAATTCCCAGAAACAGTCCGTATCAACGATACTGTAACGTTCGTAGAGGATGGATTCGACGACGAGATTGAATTTGGTGATGGTGTTTCGGACGAAGGTGAAGGCGATGCGGTGGATGCGATCTAATTTTTTCCGGTAAAGAGCATGTTTTTACAAAAATTCTAGCACATTTTCTCACTATTTATCAAAGTTACATTACGATTATATCGAATATTTTCGAAATGTGTTTGGCACATTTTCGAAAAAATCTTTGTTGAGACGTTATAAAAAGCACTTTCCAAGTACATATAAGAGAAAGTACTTTTTTATTTGGTACCCTATTCTATATATTATTGTAAATTCCGTTTTTGTATTGTGTATTCGTGATTAAAAAAATGATAATAAATGAGTCAAACATATGCGTAGCATGTTATATTTTCACATAATTGGTAACACGTTATCTATTTAAATTTTTTCCTACGTCCTTTATGAGTTTCAACTAAAACGCAAACCTTGTTCGAAAGTCATCTCTAGAGTCTGCAAGTTGAGGAAATCAGGGCCATTACTTCGACCTCAATATGGGCACCCTGTAATCAAAATTTTTTATGAATAACCTACGTTAGTAGTTCCTAGTTGGAAGTATCTACGAACTCGTCTAAAATTATCAATGGTTTTTGTTACAGAAAAACCAAAGTCCTTTGGAGCAAGTATATCTACACTGAGACTAAAAATAGTCAACGTTGAGCTCCGACTGAAAGAATGAACCAATCAGTATTTTTCTGCTTGAACAATCAAATATATCATCGCCTATTTAAACCAAAATAATATTTTTTTTCGTCTACACGCACCAGAGGTAACGATCGAACTTCTACCATGACTCTTGCGGGATATGGAGCTGATACAACTGCAAAAGAAAACGAATCATGTCATCTACATAGTCGCTTGTTATACGCTTTAGAAACATTTTTTAATTTCCATTAGGTACGGGGTTTTTTGACAACACTCGCAAAATGGGTCACTCTATGTGCATACAATACATACATATGTAGTTCGTAAGTTCATTTTAATATATATTGGTAAAAATCTATGCTCATTGGTAATTTCAAGTGATACCTATATTAGAAAATTTTGTAAATTTGAAATCTCTTATTATGTGAATAAATTGTTCATTCGATTTAATCTATTCGTTAATAAAAATATGTTCTACTAAACGAGCATTTTTTTTTTAGCTATTGTAAAATGATCACTTACATTCTTCGTAAACGTTGTTGATTTTCTCCATGTCACTAATATTAGTAACATATAATCTTACCAGGGCCACTGAAAAAGAAAGATTCATAGGCCTATGAATTACCGACTTACATTGCATCCTCAAACGTCATAATTAGTTACTTTTAACAATTTAATCACGACGTACTTCGTTCTAATGACGATCCAGCCTCTTCTAAAATTCTTTTTACGTAAACCATAGCTTTTCGCGTTTCAGCTTCAACCCCGCCGACCATCAGTTTATCAGTTTTAGGATCAATTGCTACGACACCTGATACGTAGAGCACATTGTCCACTCGTACCACGGAGCTAGCATGTACACATTTTACATCTGGTCATTTTCTTCAATCAATGTTGATAATATAAAAAATTTGATCACCTGTAAGGTCCTAATGGAGCTGGAACGCTATTAGCGTTATATGCATGAATTAACGTACAACTTGGTTGGGCAATATTGGGTATAGCATTAGCTGCGTTATAGGCTGGATGTCCCATGGCTGGATGCTGCAAGGGTGGTCCACCACCCATAGAATGAGTGGCTGGCTGTTGTCCAGGTGGGTTACCGGTTGGCTGTTGCTGCATCTTCTGGTAAAGTTATCTTCTTCAAGTACCTACAACAATATTCACAACTGTGCAATACTATGAGTGAAATTTCATACAAGTAGTTATGTACCTACATCGAATCAATTGAGAGTATTTCATTATCGTAATTAACAGCTGCTATCAAATGTAGATAAATAAGTATATAGGTAATTGAGAGATATGAATCTTCGGTATATGAAATTATAATACAGTTCGACATCATAGGTTTTGATAAAATTGAAAAATATGATGCTGTTTTTCTAAAAATATTTCTGACTAGTAAGTTAAAAATTGTGTAATTGCCTATGTACTCCTCAAATTTTTTTTGGCAAAATTTCTGAGCTCCGAATAAAAAAAAACGTCAACGAATCAGTAGGTAATGTTTTCGGGATGATTATGAACAATTGAACAGGTGTTCATAGTTCACATTTTTCGATAACACAGTTACTAATGTGGATTATTTTTATCGCTGTGAAAATAAATTGATTGTCTGTGTACTGTATGATCAGAAGTTCGGAAACTAAGTTTTCCCAGGATGATTAATATGCTTTTGCAACAATAAAAACACTCGCAATTGATGTTTAAACTTCAATTTGACTGCTAAACGGTATTCATATCTCGGTAAGTATTTCATGAGGTAGCTTCTTGAACTTGATTGAGCTGCTTGTTCGAACTATTAGGGTACTTTAATAAATTTATCGATCAACTTTTCTATTTATTAATCCATCGTACAAATTCTTCCAACACGCAACATTAATAAACCGCAATACGAATAGAAAAATACTCTCATTCGAAGTAAAACTCGGCAAAGATATAAGTATACAAAATAAATTAAAATCACAAACATCAGCACATATATTAAAAAAAAATTAACATGAAAAAGTGAAACAAAATAGTTCGTAAAAATCGAGAAGGAAAAAAAAGTAACAAAATGGAAAATAATAAAATACAATTTGCATCAACGGTAAAACGAAAGTTGTACAACCATTTAAAATTATCTCAGGAGAAGTCCCATTCTTTCTGACATAAGTTTATGTCATGAAAATTGTACGTTAAATCATCAATAACGGCAACATCTTCGTTTAGTTCAGTGATATTAGATGCGGTATAAGGCACAGCCGGCAATAATAATTCAGGTAGATGAACATTCGTTCTGCGGATCTGCTTGAAAAACGAATGATTTAGTAACTGTTTCGGTGAAGGTCTGATGGCAATGTTTATATGACTGCATAGTTCAACGAACGCGTGAAACGATTCTGTAAATTTGCGATTCACTCTTTTCATTTGTTGACTATTTTCAAGTATATCTTGACTATCGTATTGCGTATCTTCTTTGTTTTGTGCGGCGTCTTCGTATAGGAACCACGTAGTACAGTCTATCAATTGAGGCGTAACACCTCGAACTTTTTCAGTCAACATTAACGTAGTAGACGTTTCAGCAAAAGGTACTATTCCATTGGCCAACTCGCAAGCTGTCACTCCGACACTGTAGACGTCTGATTTCTCGTTATATCCTTCGGAATTTTGAACCAGCAACTCAGGACTCAACCAGTTCAAGTTATGAGCCGCGTGTAATGGGAAATTATACACTTTGGCTCCTTCTTTAGGAATTGGATACATGGACCGTAGCCCGGACAAACAAGCGTGTCCGTCGGCGTGGACAAGAATATGGCGAGCTTTTATCGCACGATGAATGAATCCTTTACCGTGGATGTAGTCCAGTGCTCTGAGTACGTCTCGTAATACATACGAAATCACTACTTCGGATAAACCTTCTTGGAATTGCGTCGATATCAAGTCGTGGCAAGACGTGAAATTCATCAAAGGTGATATTACGTAGAGATCAGAATTGATAACGTATGAAGTCAAACAGGATATTATATTATGATGCTGTAATTGACGCATGTAGAATATTTCATTGATAAGTAAATCGTACTGTTCTTGCGAGATTTCCTCCAAGTTAAAGTGTTTCATTGCCACCAATGATCCGCTGGTTTTATGTTTAGCAAGCAGAACTTTACCTTTATCGAAGAAACAATTACTAAGTACCGAACAAGTTGTGTAAAAGTTTGACCCTGTTTCATACATCGTATAAAAATAATAATAGGAAGATTGATGTTACGACACTAACACAAACTAAGCAGATGAATTAAGCATAAATTTATTCAACATTTTGTATCGAGAATTAACTAAAAACCTCAGCTTTTAAACTCATTCAGTTTTCAATTTTCATATTTTTTTTAATCAGTTCAAAAAACATACCGAACATAGGTAGGTACGAAGGGTCGAATTTGTTGATGATTAGGCCACGATTAGGCACGTCCAGTGACCTCAAACCTCGTACACTATTTGGTGTCATCATCTTTATTTTCAATTTTTTGGAAGAAGCACCGGGTAATTAAAACAAATCAAGAGCCCGAGATGAATTTTATTTGATTGTTAATTGAAGAATTAACCTGAGAAAAGGCTATTCTGAAGTGATCTACTCTTAAAGTAACCTATTATATTATCGTATAGAAGAATTTTCGAGCAAATGACTTTCTACGTAAAACAAACCAAAGTCTTACCTGAATGAGATACATAAACCATGGAAAATTTTGAAACTCAAACCGCGGTAGATAAAACAAATTTTTTGAACTGGAAATTTTTGAAACTAGGAAATTTATCATTTATTATTATCCAGCTCAATTTTTTTCGAAAAAATTTCAACTAGTAGCCAATTATTAGTTCAAAGTTCACGTAAAAATATTTTGGTGTTTTTCTTTGTATTCAATTTTTGTTGTTGAAAACGAATCAAACGCTGATAAGAAATGAAATTTTGAAATTATGATTTGACCTTTTTTTTTGAGGTGAATTCAGTGAATTGCTCTGTTTTCTTGTCAAATGCAATTATTCGAGTCGTGCTAGAAAAATTATTGTTTTCAGTTTTCATCTCTCTTCGAGCTCGCTTCAGTAACCGAAAATCTGCATTTGTGCTACTTCAATCATGTAATGAGATCACCAGGATTATGACTAAAATCACTCGTTGAATCCGGATACGACATAATTTAGCTGTTATTTTTTGGTAAGAACATGTGTCTTGCTGCACTTTCTTCATTCTTAACCACTAAATAAGTATTTTTACGAACTCGATACAAGTTGAACTGTTACCTTTGGAATTGATCGATTTTACAGACAAATTCGTTCGGACAGTATAGACAACAAAATCAAAATGCTGCGCAAAGTATTGGTATTCCAAGCCGGATTACAAAACTACGAAACCGGGCTGAAACTGCAATCGTATTTATCTTCGTTGGTAAAAGACGCGTCGAAAAATATCGCCGGCTATCTGCTGATCGTCGAACATCATCCAGTTTATACGACTGGAATGCGAAGCAAAGAATACGGAGACGATATTGAGAACCGACTCACCAAGCTCGGAGCAGAATTTCACCGAGCTAATCGTGGTGGTCTTATCACTTTCCACGGTCCCGGACAAATGGTCGCTTACCCCATTTTAGACTTGAATCACTTCCAGCCCAAAGTGAAATGGTACGTTCAAACGCTGGAATCGGTCATTATCCATGTTTGTAATCATTTCAATTTGGCGGCTGAAAGAACCTCGGACACAGGAGTTTGGGTGAATGAAAAGAAAATCTGTGCTATGGGTATTCGCGTCAGTCAGTATATAACTACTCATGGTTTAGCTCTCAATTGCAATACGAATATGTCTTGGTTCGACGAAGTTGTACCTTGTGGTTTGGTTGGTAAAAAAGCCACTTCTCTGAGTGCCGAATGTCAGAGAAATGTCACTATCGACGAAGTTGTACCATTTTTTTTACTCGAATTTGGTAAACGATTCCAATGCGAGCTTGACCTTTGTTCGGAAGAATTCGTAAGCGACGCTTTTGCTAAAATACAATCCTAGCTAATAAGATGATATCAGATCCAATCACTGTATATTTTTCATAGTTTCTATTTATTTTTTATTTTGTTAAATAAATTTTATTTCGGTTTTTTAAATTAAATTCTCATTTGATTAATATAAATGCGCATCATACAGAACGTTTAATTAAAATTTGCAGTAACAAAAACAATAAATAAGTTAATTGAATGGCGTTTTACATCAGCAACGTATTAAACTATACATTATTGGTAAAATTAAGATAACAAAACATTAAAATCAACGTGACGTAAGGGACGACAAAGAACTCGGACCCGAGCTAAACGTCGAAGGTGTTTTATCAATTTCTTCATCGGTCTGATTATTTTTAAATTCTTGTAACGTATGAACCAGTTTAGATGCCTCATCGTGACGAGGATGAGCGATTTGCTAATATCATAAAACCTCTCTGTTAATATCAACGTAGCAAATACGTAACATGAATGCAACTACCAGCTCATTCTTACCTCTCCTACATCGTACAGCCAAATTTTTCCAGTTTCATCGCCGACAGTAATATGCGTACCAGAAGGAGTCCACGAGACTTGATTGATCGCAGCATTTCCGTCGATCTGCGTACTCACGATGGGAATCTCCGTATCTGTATTCAAATCCCATACGTCTACTCTGCCTTGAATATCGACGGCAGCAAATACTGCCGGATGGACTGGAGACCAAGCAACGTCCATCACTGTATCACCGTTGTAATCGAACGAATACAAAGGTTTGGTTTCCTAAGGCGAGAAAAAAATCATAATATATTCTTTCCAATCAATCGACAAACTTAGATGCGGTCTGATTCAAAAGCTACCTTGATATTCCACAGTTTGATGGTCCAATCGAAAGACGACGTTAAGAATAAATGATTAAAACTAATACCGGTCTGGACCATGTGGGCATCGATGCCAGTAACTGGAGCATGGTGACCTTCGTACATATCCAATACGCCGGCTTTGTTACCGTGTCTGCAAGCTAAAATACGAATTCAATTCACAGATCAGGTATTTCCATTTTAATCAAATTCAATTTTTTCGTACCAGAATATACGATTCCTTCTTCACTACCCAACACGAAATTGTTGACGTCGTTGTATGGAAATGTAAACGAAGTGACAGCGATAGGTTTAGCTTGCTTATGTTGCAGCTCTAGCGTTTCTTGAGGTTGCGATAACATATCTAAACTCCACGAGCACAGCCGTCCATCCGTAGAGACACTAATCAAATTATGAGCATTTTGGGTACCGACAACTTTCAAGCAATACACAGGATGCTACAACAATAACCATCAAAATATAGTAATAAAATCAAAAAACCAATCACAAAACACGGAATTCATTCTCAGTACCGTATGAGCCGTAGCCGACAAAGGAGTTCTTTGGACTGGGGTCCTTTTCTGTACTCGATTATCCCACAGTACAATCTGACCCGAATATGTACCTCCGAGAATCAAGTTTGGATGGAATCTTTAAACAAAGAGCAACAATTAAACAAATTCACAGGACCACACTATTTGTTCGTCGAGCCAATGAATACTTACCTAGCAAAAGTAGCCGAAAGAACAGCCGATTGACAATGGAAAACATATTCCGGAGTATTTTTCTTGAATTTCGTATTCCATACTAAACAGACGCCGTCTGGCTCTTGGGGAGATTCGTAATTTTGATTATACGAGGCGACTAGCAACTCGGGGAATTGCGGACTCCAGTCTAACGAAGTCACGCATCTATTTTTGGACCACTTTTCGTCGAAAAATACTCGATTCAGGGACAGCCGAGTGCCACTTTTGTCTTCACTGCGGAAAAAAACACGAACATGATGCTCAATTGCTCGAATAACTTGTTTGAAAAAAACAGTTGATTAATTCATTACTTTCTTTCGTCGCCATTCATAATTCCAGTGTAATCGGTATAAATGTCTATGTTTTCGGAGAGAGCTCTTTCCATAATACGACCAGATCGATCCATAAAATTTTGAAAATCTTTCGATAACACTATCATCATTTTTTCTTCTTCGCTCAATTCTCTCACTGTAACACAAAAGTCATTAGCAGGCTTGTTTTCTTTGGCAAACAGAAATCCGCCACAAATGACAAACCTGGTTTGGGTTCTTCTTTTTTATTTTCCTGAGTCTCGAGCGAAGTACACGCAGGCTGCACTTCCTTAACTTGAGGTAATCCATGAGGTAATATACCAGGGGGCAGTTTACTTTGATAACCTCCGATAGTGGGTAAACTACTTTCTTCGTCTTCCGCTTGTACATCATCATAAGTCAAAACTACGTGTTAATTATTCTAATTCTTAAACTAGCTCGCCCTTAAGATTAACTATTTACATATTGACATTGAATAGGATAAAAACAAAAATTCGTCCCTATAGACGAGGATTTCACAACCGTGATCACACCTTGGTTAGTATTTCTAAACCAAGAAGAAAAGAAAATAACCAATCAACCGAGCCATCATAATGGCAACAAATTAACGCAGCCTCCTCCTTATCGAAAAAAAAAAATCTTATAGATAAGTTTTTAAAATCAGATTTAAAACCTACCTGTGAACTCATCTTCCCACTCTAAACCGGGATTTAGATTGTATTCGTCTTCAGAAACAAAAGAGAACAAAATAAACCAAACAGTCACCATTTTGAAGCTTAAAAGTGCTCTTATTACAAAAAAAAATATTTAAATCGTACATAATAATATCTTAATAGATTAACATTATAAATACATGTTCATATCGCGAATCAAAAAATTATATACTGTAGAAAAAAATTACAACCGTCGCAGCTAAAAAGGTATCGAACTTTTTTCCACATGCTGCTTCAAGCGTCACAACAAAAAAGCATCAACCCGCCGAAGCAACAAAAAACTACTAAACTTTCTATAGAGAAATAGGAAAGTAAGAGATGAACCGAAACATGAGTGCAACTTCCTTCACCTTTTAGGTTGTATTTCATCAAGCAAATCGAAAAAACAAGAAATAAAAAATTTTTAACGATAACCATAAATTATGGAGGGTGCGTTAAAATGTTTGAATGGAAATCGGATATCTTAATATAATACGTAATTTGATATTTTTCACGCAACATTGAAGGTTTCTTTTTGGAAAGGAGTAAAGAAAGAATAAAAAATAAAACTTAACTAACTAAAAAAGAAAACAAAAGAAAATTTAGCTTACACTATAAAATCATCTAAGCCTCTTCTGAATTAAAAATAATTTGAGTGCGGAAGCGAGAAAAAAAAACTACCTATGCGAATCTACTTCTACCAACGAAAAATACTAATTTTAACAACATCCTAATACAGTTCATAGTCAGCTGTTCATTTAACAAGAAAATTATTATACTAAGATTTACTCCTTAATTTAATATCCGCAATATTTTCTTGAAAATTGATGAAACGAGACGATAGACGCTAATATTAAAAATTAAATGATGTGAAAAAGCAACCAGTCATTATTTTAAGAATTAATTTTTTTCCAAATGAACTAAATAGATACATCGATTTAGAAAATTCAACTCTTATCACGACGAGACGTCTAATTCACTGGTGATTTCTCACTTTCGCCGAATAATGAAAGACCACCATACTTAATAACTACAAATAATTCGGTGATAAAATAACAAAAATGACATCTTACCGTAATATCCAAAAGCTTGAGCTAATTTTGAACACGACCATTGGAACATTCAAAAAATGAAACAAACAAAAAGCACATGTTAGAACAATGTACAGAAGTAATCTAAAAAAAAAACAATACGAATTAGCATTGTGACTGGCAAAACGAGTACAGTGACGACTAAAATACTAAAAATATACATTTTAAACGCAATTAAATGCGTTTTTTTTCGAAAAAATCTGGCAATAAGCGCTACAAGCTGTTATACATTTCCAACCGTAATATACGTTTACATTAGGATAGAATGTGCCGATATCCACAGCTGATAATGGAGCATACCTTTACGAGGTCTCCACCAATCTTCGAAATAACCTTTCAAAGGAGAAGAAGAAAAAGATCCTTTTTAATCACGTTAGCATTTTAAAAGAAAACAAAAAAAAAAACGAAAAAGTATTACACTTATTAAGTGCAATTTCAGTAAAATCAACGTGACGGGGAAACGAGCATTGGTTATTTCAAATTAATTAGATCACAAAATTAACCACGCTTACCATCTCTTTCATTAGATGATTGAGTTGTCTGCGTTTGTTTCGAATACACGACGGTTTCTTTGGGAGGAATGCATGTCGTTTGAACGTTAACAACACTAAGACTCGTTTGCTTTTTCCTATTTAAAAAAAAAAGCAACGTAGTTTAGTTCAATTTCTACACATTTAACCATAAGTAAAGAAGTTAATGAATAGGTTACTTCGAAGTAGATCCTTGGGATGCAACTCCATCAGATTGTAGACTATTTTCCGGAGTGACTAAGGAATTATTTAGGTGCTCAGTTGCGCCGGAAGCGATACTGGTAAGACTAGATAATACATCTAGACGAAGAAACAATTTAACAAAATGATAATTCGATTACAAACACGAAGCCATAATACGTGATATTTGATACCTGATACCGGTGCTACGCCCAAAGATGATAACATCTCATCCAATTCTTTACGCTGATCGCGATCAGCGCTCGTGGTGCGTGAAACTGCTCTCTCAGCCTGTAATCAAGTATCATCAATGAACAACCATCGAAATACTTGAGGAATTTCAATCGCAAAACTAGGTACATACATCTTTTAGCTCTTTTTCACGCTTTCTTCTTTCTTTTTCTTCTCTGATAGCTTGAAGTCTTGCTCTTTTCTTTTCTAGTTCCGCTTTATGATCGGACATCATTGACGAATATCATAAATTGAGTAGAAAACACGAATTGCTGAAATAGAAAAATGAAGTGTTTTTATCGCAAAAGGATTGTGTCTTTGATCGAAGCGTAACATACATACTTCAAATTTCGGTATGGATGATTTTGTTCACATAGTTCTACATTGAGCTAATCGAAAGGTTCATGCCAAATTAACTATTGTACTATATTCACTTAAATACTTAGCACATTCAGCAAAAGTTCACGAACTTCAATAACTACTTTAACACCTCAACACTTTTTAGTTTACACTGGGATGAGAAATTGAGAATGTTGACGGAAAGGGGGGAAAATTAAACGAGGAAAGGGAGGAGGAGCCAAGAGCTTCTTTCTTTCAAGAGTGCGTTAGTTACCGATGGAAATTTCTTATTGTAATTTTTTCCCGTAATTTGTTGTAATTTCAAGAATTTACATCAGTGAAAACCAGGGTTGGAAACCTTTATTTTCGTTATTTATGGTTACGGTTTATAAGGCTCTTTCCAACCGATTTATTTCGGTTTCGGTTCCGGTTTAGATCCCAAAGTTCGAGTTAATGGTTTCGGGTTTAGGGTTTTTGATTTTTACCAAAATTTCGGTTTTTGGTTACGGTTACGGTTTTTAGGGGTTTTCAGCAAATTTTCGCGTATTGATATTTGATGATGAAAAAAAGCTAAAAAACGAGAAAAAAATGGAATTTCAGCGAGCTGGAGGTGGGTATACCGTCAAAATTACGAATTTACATTATTTAGGCACA
>FIZT01006091.1:0-10322 GCA_900065295.1 Paracoccus marginatus
TGAGTTTTGATCCAAAAAAGATAGCGATGGTCTAGAAAGATGCAGAAACTCAAATTGCACCTTTTAAGTACTAAGAAGGGTTTCTCACGCCATTTTGACTGGATTGGAACCAATGAAAACAGCGTTTTTTTTGAAAGAAGGTGCATTTTGAGGACCGCCTGCTCCCCTCCCTTTGCACCTAGGAGGCTCAAAAACTTTTCGGGATGTCCCCCACTCGAAGTAAACTACTTCACTGAATTTGGTCAAAATCTAAGGTATGTTTTTATGTAATTTCACTCCACCCTACTGTACATACGTATTATACCTACTTCGCATTTGTATTTTAAAATACATGAGGTACGGGGTGAAAGTACTGTACTGGTGTTGATGTACGTATAAATCGATAAGTACATAAAAATACGATATGTGAGGGTGATGTAATATGTTCCAGGGAGACAGGGATTATATCGGATTTGCCACACTGCCAGAGCAGGTGCACCGAAAATCAGTCAAGAGGGGCTTCGACTTTACTTTGATGGTTGTCGGAGAATCTGGTCTCGGAAAATCAACACTCATCAACAGTTTATTTCTTAGCGATCTTTACAAAGATCGTAAGATACCCGAAGTACATGGTGAGTGGATATCCTCGAGCAATACCTATACAATATTATACATAGTACGAGTTAGCTCGATCATCTTCAAAGTAGGTATTTCACGACAATAATTCGTTACAGAACGTGTCACTAAGACAACGCAAATCGAGCGGAAGACCATGGATATTGAAGAAAGGGGCGTGAAATTACGACTTACCGTTGTCGATACGCCAGGTAATTTTTTTTTTCTTTTCTAAATTAACTTCTCATCGCAGCTGATCGCGTACCTCTAATAGGTACCTCAATCAGCGTCATAGTGGAGCCTTTATTTTTATACTTCCTTAACCATCAAGTAAGGAGCACTGAAATAAATTTCCAATTAAACCGCGTATGGAAAATTGTTTTCAATTATTTCCTTACCCACGTTCTTTACCTATTCTATAAATGAATGCGATAATTTCTATTTGTATTCGCAACAAGTAACGCGCCAGGTGAAATAGGTTCTACGTACACATAGAACTTATGCAATGCTCCGATGATTATTTAGGTTAAAAAACTTTTTTACAATTGGAATTCATTCGCCACTATTGTGCATTATTAATTGTTTTTATTTTTATAAAAAAATGTATACCTTTAGCTATACATGTAACGGCGATGTACCCGCGTTTACCGGATGCTAAACAAGGTTCTTGACCTGTTACTGCAATGCATCATAAAGCGCATGCATAAAAATATAAAATAGGCAAGTGCCACTTTGGTTCGTATTTTTCAAATTGTTTCATTCATTCTGCATCTTCTTCTCGACAGGATTTGGAGATTCGTTAAACTGCGAGGATAGTTGGAGGGCCTGTTGTAACTACATAGATGATCAGTTTCGTCAATATTTCACCGACGAAAGCGGTTTAAATAGGAAGAATATTATTGATAACCGTGTTCATTGCTGTTTATACTTTATACCTCCTTATGGTCACGGGTAAATGAAAAGTTTTTATTATTATTTTTTTTTTAAATGTAAAATATTCCAGTAAGAAGTACATACTAAATATACGTACATAAATATTACCACACCAATTTAGACTCAGACAACTTGATATCGAGTTAATGAAACAAATTCAACATAAAGTCAACATCGTACCCGTAATTGGAAAAGCCGATACGCTCACCGAACAAGAGATGAAAAGGTTGAAGAAAAGGATTTTAAATGATATTCAGGAAAATAATATTCAGGTGCGTAATAATCGTCGATACCTATTAGAAAGTGCAAATGAATGCTTCGATAAGCCAACATATTACCGTTGGTTTAAACCGCATCTCATCGTCGAAAGTTATGATCTACTTATATTTTGTTGCCTATCAAACGAACGACTGTATTTGGTATACGCAGTACCTACCTACTCACTGATCGATTACCTAAAGAAATGAGTTACAATTATTCCAATTTTTCATAATTGGAAGTTGACTTTATATTTCTAGAGGTATATTCACGAGTTTTTTTTTACCATACTGTAAATTCAATAAAAACATTACGGTATACTTAACATGGGTTCGAAAACCAGAAAAATTAGAAGTATGTAGGTAAATATACCTACTACCTACGTTGAACCTTCAAGATTATAATATTTTTCATTTAATTAAAATTGATACTTTGTTAATGAAAAAAAGACTCAGTTGAAGTCTGATTCACGCTCATGAACTTACCCATGCAGGAAAAAAAACTGGACAGAGCGACCAAATAATAATAGGGCGAGGGAGGCGAGGAAGCCGCAGCAACCCTTTTGGAATATCCCTCTCGTCACAACATAATAGTGACCAATGTATACGCGTCATTTTGTATAATACACAGTATGTACTTAACGACGGCTGGAATTAATATTTTATCAATACCTATGGTAGGTACGAAATATTATTCACCGTTAAGTTCCTATGTAAGTGTACCTATAGGTACCTCTACCCTTTCCACCACGTTGATGTAAGTATGTATTCCAGAGCAGAAAAATACGTTCTCGTATTCTACAATGTAATTATCACCTGTCAGTCATTCGTACCATTATATTAAAAATAAATACGTGCGTACAATTAATCAGACATCAGTTCGATGATTCGAGTGAATAATAATTTATGCGGTCGATTAATTTATGTAAACACACAAACACTTTTCTGCCGTTTGCAGATATACCAGTTTCCAGAATGTGACAGTGACGAAGACGAAGATTTTAAACGACAAGATAAAGAATTGAAAGAATGCATTCCATTTGCAGTTATCGGCAGTCATAACATTATCGAGGTTGGCGGGAAAAAAGTACGCGGTAGGCAGTACCCCTGGGGTATTGTGGAAGGTACGTGTCAATAAGAATACCTACTTCGCATCTGGTTCAAAACGGTAACGACAGGTTAATGTGTTACAGTTGAAAACTCGAAACATAGCGACTTCAATAAGTTAAGAAATATGTTAATTACGACTCACATGCAAGATCTCAAAGATGTAACAGAAGATGTTTATTACGAAAATTTCCGTGTCCGTTGTATATCTCAGATATCTCAACAGGCTATCAAAGAGAGAGGGTACAGTACCTACCAGATACATTACAATAATGATTTTTCTTAATTATTTATTTTTTCATCTTCTAAGACGTACTTACTTACCTTGTTTAATTCTCGTTATTATTTATTTAATTTTTTTCTTTTCACAGAAAATTGAAACGCGAGTCGAATAACCAAATTGATGGAATAATTACGGAAACTGATAAACTTCTATTGCAAAAGGACGAAGAGGTAATTTCAGCCATCAATAACAATAATAATGATACGTGCATTTTTAATACAAACTAAAATGTAAATTTCATTCATGTAGATACGCCGCATGCAAGACATGTTATCTCAAATGCAAGAAAAACTCAAGGCAACCAGTCGAAGCAGCAACAGCATTTATAGCGATTCTCAGACACCAACTGAGTTTGAGTGCAAGAGAAAAGATAGCATAATTAACGTTTAGACGAACAATAATTTAGTACCTACCTACATTGCATTGCCAACATTCTGAAAATATAAATTATAAATGGATTGCAAATTCATTCAATAGGCGCAAAGGCGTTCGATCAGTTTTTAATCGACAAAATTGTGGGCAGAACGTATTAATCTATAGTTTGATTGGTGGAGATTAAAATGCCCTACAAATTTAAAAATAATTTAACAGAGTTATTTTCATGTTTTCTTTTTAGCTTTCTAATAACAAAAATGATTTGTATTTATTTGTATTCATTTTTTAATGATTTTTAAGCATTAAGTGTTGCTCGTTTTATTGTCTATAAAACTAATTTATACGTAATTAAGTACACTGATTACTTACACATCTCTTCTTGGGGATATTCTATTCTGTATTGTTAATGTCATTATTTTATTGAATTACTTCTTGTAAAAAAAAAAAAATGAAGATGATAGACCTTACTATACCAAATATTATTCATACCCTATTCATTTATTAAAAATTTACTATTCAGACTTTTGAAGTTTTTATTTAGAATTTTCTCGTGCGGTATAATTTTGGAAATAGATGATTGAATTTGAAAGTTTTCGACGACTTCATCTAATCTAATGGTGATTCCATTCCATCATTCCATCCACTACCATTTAGCATTCAATGACGTCACCAAATAGTTGAACTTGTATTTTTTTCTTGCTCTTAAATTATTTTTGAATTTTTATTCAAGTTTTTAAAATTTTTGTTGAATTTCATGTTTCAAGTATGGTCATTCAAATAATTTTTTCCGCCAGAATTGATACTTTTCCAAATTTTCAAATACGTTTGAGGTTTGATCATTCATTTACATTTCACTTGATCGATTTTTTAAATCTTGAATTCAAATTTGTGGTTTTGTTGAGGTGAAAACGATTTATAATCAAATTTTTGAAGTTTATTTTCGTAGCCTAGCGAAATGCTGAATCTTAAACTCAGATGTCAAGTTCGCGCGCATGCGTAGAAGCATTGGTCTCAGGCTTGCCATAAGGGCCAGTGGTTATCATTTTGGTATTATCAATTTAAATTTTTCGGTATTTGCACACTCTCAAACTCACATCTCATATGAGAAAAGATTTTTCCTTAATGAATAATATTAAATTCGTTAGTTTTACTTACTTATTTTCATACTTTCTTATGAGTTTACAAAGTTGTTGTGACTTTTGATTTATATGTATTAAATTATTCTGTTCGTGTGTACATAAACACTCGTAAATATCCACCAAAATGAATTCTATTACTGGAAGTGTAGTTCGCTCTCTATTCAATCAGGCAATGAAATACACTTCACCTAGAAATATATTTCCATATTCTACAGCAATCAGTAACACCGCTGATAAACAAGTGAGTTTTTACCTCTTTCAGTTCACTTATACGAATACGTTGTAGATAGCCGGTCATCTGATAATTACAGGTCTCTTACGAACCAGACAAACTTTACAAAACTATAGAAGTCGAAATGAGAGCTTACGAAAAAGCAACCATAAAAAGTTACTCGGAATTTCTCACTATGGCCGCGAATAACTTGGACATTACTATTGGAAAATGGTTAGTATGATGAATCGCGTAAAAGCAAAGTACTTTCTGTTTTGTCTTCACGCCTCCTTGTCCTTACACATTAACTTGGCAAATTTCATTTTTTCTTTTCAGTTGGATACCTTTGAAGCCTCGTATCGATCGCGAAGGATTAACAATTTTACGATCTCGTTTCGTTCACAAAAAACATAGAACCCAATACGAAGTAAGAACATATTTTAGGTTCATGAATTTTCATCATTTGACCGGCTCAACAGCGGATACTTTTTTGGAATACATTCAAAGAAACCTTCCGGAAGGTGTGGCGTTGAAAATTACCAAGGTATATTCAGTTTATGTAATATTTTATTAATTATTACCCAAATACAACAGTATGTTAATGAGATAATTTCGTACTCATCAGGTGGCTTTAGAAAAATTGCCTCCAGAAGTGTGCTCACCACCTAATTTCAGTGAACATGCATCTGAACAGGAAGCTCAACAACAATGATGCTTACGCATTATGTTATGGCAGAAAACAGGGAACGATGTAGATCATTTGTGTTTTTGATATTATAAGTATCTGATTTACTAATTGTGTTGTTGAATATTCATTATAAAGAAATGTTTCATCAAAAGTATTTACTCTTTTCTTAGTTGTGTTATACGTTTTTTAGTCTGTTAGTGCGAATAATTTTCAAGTACCAAATCAACACGACGAAAACCACTGACTACCAAGTGAAACGAATTTATTCGTAAGCTAAAAACACATTAAAACGAGTATTTTAAAACACTATCTTTACGAATAACATATTAAGTGTTACTACACAGTAAAATTTTTAAAATTAAAATAATAAGTACGTACAAAATCATACACATACATTACAATATAGTTATTTCATAAAGGCAAACACTTAGGATTTAATTTGTACTATTGATTGATTCTTAAGTACATTATGATGTACAAATATGTATGTATGTCGTATATCCGCAAGAATTTTCATACAAACTACATACACTTGCACATACAGAACAAAAACAAGAAAATCTTAAATTACATGCTTATATAACATACAAAAAACAACACATTTCACACAAAATTTAAATTAACGTCTACCATCGCAACGTTAGTTTTACTAAAAAAGCGTATTCAGTCGTAATGTACACACTTGAAAAAAGAATTTTCATTCAAAAAAAAAATACTATATACTCATAATGTTCATAAAACACCAACTTGCAAGCTTACTGGTAGACACCACGAGCCATCGTTTGATTACCATTAATTATAATCCATATCACCATCAAGTTTCACTGGTATTCACTACTTTTTTTTATAAAATTGTTCCTCTACAAGAAAATTTCAATATTTTCATTTAAAAAAAAATATTTCTCAACTTTTTAAAAGCTGACGAACAAACGACACAACTCAACAAAAAAAAAAAGAAAAAAAATACAGGTAACAACGAATAAATTTATTTTCACAGCCCAACTAATACTTTTATTATTTGCCCTATGGTTCATTTTTACAGCTAATTCTCCCTTGAAGAATACTTTACGGTTGCTTTCGCATAAGTTCAATACAAATGAGAATTTTTTTCTTAGTTTTAAAAATTTTTGCGGGAATGTGAATCAGCTTACACAGTTAGAAATTTTCAAATATCTATTTTACGTGAATTTTTTCGTGATTTGAAAAATAATGAATCGTGTTACATGATAAGTTTACAACTAACATCGAGACAATTTAGCTGCTTATCAATTAATACACGTATAGAAGAAAGGGCAAGTTCTCTTTGGGCGTTTCATCACTCGATGAATATTAGCATTGCTTCGAAGTTTCTCCAATTTTCTCTTTGAAAATAATACACTATTCAGAAATTTTATAAGTACTCAACGCTCGCGACGCGTATTTATAATACCACCCTATACATATTTAAAAAAAACAACAACAACAAAAAACAAAACGAAAATAAACCTAATTGGTCGTAGGATGGGGAAGAGGTGGAAAGGGTAACAACAATCCAAGATGAAATTTTTAACATTTAAAAATTCTGTACAAAAATACATACACGAAAGCGAAAAAAGGAATCAAGTATTTACCTATGTGAGTAATAAAACGTACCATGACCGCTATTTGAATACAATGCAAAAAATGTCATATCATTTACACCAAAATTGGTCATTGAAAAAATTCTCTCGTAAGAATATTGAACAAAAATAAAACACAGGCTTACACACGTTTGAAACGGTATAACTAAATAATATGTACAATAATATCAAATTTCGTGAAGTTAAATCCAGTAAAAAATTATATTATTTTTATTCTCCGCTGCAGGAAATTCAAAAATGAGATCATCAAGGTTTTTTCTTAAAAAAAAAAAAAAAAAAAAAAAAAAAAAAAAAAAATGGCTAAAAAAAGTCATTTACGCTACGGCTTCAGTCATAAATAATGCAAAGAAAGAAAGATTTAAGAGAAAAAAATTATCGAGAAATGTAATTACCAAAGCAATTGCTGTCACGTTTTTGAAGTGAAAAATAAACTCATTCAAATAGGTAACTATTTGGAAGACATTTAGCCCGTAAAATTTATGTATATGTATGTACGGATTTATGTAACATAAAATGGATACGACTTGATGAATTCAAAGAGCGTAATAAAATGAATTATTAATAATATAAAATTCGATAATTCCTTGTAAGTCGATAATTTTCGTTTAATTGAATGGATTAACACAATGATATACGTAGCATAAATGCGTTTAAATGCTTTAGTTTGAAAAAGTAAATGAACATTTTGGAAACTTTTGCATTCTGACTGTCGCGACCACAACAAATCATCAGAGTTTTACAAAATTAGAAATAGAATGGCCAGATTTTTGATACGAATCTGAACTTATACTGGGAGTTTGAACGAACAGTACTAATTAGAATAAGTAATTTTCTGAAAACTTTTCTTGTTCGGTTGTAGCAATTTTCCAAAGGCAGAAAAGTAAGTAGTATGTTCGTTACCTCTTGAAAAATAGGTAGTTTTATGCATTCAAATCGAGTTACTTACTCCAATCATACTCTGTTTCTTCAACAGAGTGATGGTAAAAAAAAAAAATCACCATTGTAAATGCTGAAAATGAGTACAAAAGTCCTGACGGAAATTTCAACTCACTTCTAAACCGGTTCATTCGAATAATGTAAGGACGTAATGTAATAAATAAGTATCGTTATAATACTTAGACTAACCACAGTTCCAGACTCGTACGCATTACGAATGGTATTCACTTGGTGGTCAAATCTGAAGGAACGTGTCCTTGCAACAATACAAAAGCGGTAGCCTCTAATATATTGGGAGAGCTTTTGCTGGGCGAAGGAAGATAAGTAGGAGACAATTTTTGAGGCCAAGTGGCAGGAAATGTTTTCGGTTCGGAAATACCACCTTCGCTGTCACTTTTAATAGAGGTATCGGCACCTTTATCGACTTCCGCTGTGCTCGTATTCGTGTACGCGTCGCCGAATAACTTCTTTTCTTTAAATTCAATCTCTTTGGACAGCTTCCTAATAATATTTTCGCTCAACTTACTAAACTCATTAGTAGTGCTATTCTCATCGGTAGGTAAATCGATCCCGCTAAAGCTGAGTTTATCGTTCGATCTGTCTGGGCAATCTGTTACGGCGGCTTCGGCGCTGTCATTTGGTACGGTTTCACCGCAACATCGATGACTTTCAGCCAATATAGGCTCGCTGCTGGCCGATTTCATAACCTCGTCGGTTTTATTCGAGCTGCGCACGAATGGATTTTGAAACAGGCCCAGCAGTTTTTCTAAATTGGTCGGTATTTTGGCCGATTCTATCGCTGCTGAGGGAGCCTGCAGGATAGGTCCTACCCAAGACAGTTTGCGTATTTTTTCCGTAATAGGATTCGATACAGTATCTTTGTTCTTAGCGCCGGCTGGCTCGACTTTGATATTAATAATTTTCTCGTCTAGTTTATTTTGATCGTTTTGCTGAGTGTTTTTGGCCTTCTCTGATTTGGTAACTTCGTCGTTTCTCGATTTCATCCTCGAGTCTTCGTTCTTGTTCTCCTTCCCCGGATAGATTTTTTCGCCACTCATCGGGTAATTTATAGTCAACGTAATTTCGCGACTTTCATCCGATACATTATTATCAGACAACGGTTTCGTTTCTGGCTCGACGACGGTAACTTTGAATCGGGACGATGTTTTGTTTCCAGTTCCTATCGGACTATAAAGTGGCGACGAATTTTGACCTTCGACTACTTTCGATACTTGGAAACGACTACGTACAGGAGAAGGACTCGATACCGGACTAGGTATTGGACTCGGCGCCGGACTTCTCAATCTGCCGTTCTTTTTCGGTTCACCTAAGAAATTCGAATTACCTAATAAATTTTCCGGCGGTCGAAATTCCAACGATTCGCAAGTCAACGAAATTTTCCTCGAATCGACCACCGATAGTTGGAGATTTCTGTACTTGGCGCTCAGCTCTTTCACCGAATCTTCTTCTTCGCTGCTACAATTATCCGATTCGTTTTTACGCTCCATGATGTTCTTCTCGTTTTCCGCGCATTTTTTACGAATTTCTTCTACTATCGCTTTATAGTTCGACGCGCTGTTTTCCTGCAATGTCAAAAGAATCGTTTATCAGGTCATTTTATAGATGCCTTATAGTGTAGTAGATATACAAGGTGGACCCGCAAAAAATTCCCAGCAAAGGTTTTTTTGTTCAATATTGTTCAGAGGATTATCAACTTAATTTTTTGATCTGCCTCCCCCTTCCCCTCCTGTGAAAAACGGAGGGGGGGTCAATTTTTTAAAATTTGGGTGTCATAATGGGGCAGAGATGGACAATTCAAAAAATCAAGCTCATAATCAT
The DNA here is from genome assembly GCA_900065295.1 of Paracoccus marginatus. NCBI lineage: Eukaryota > Metazoa > Arthropoda > Insecta > Hemiptera > Pseudococcidae > Paracoccus > Paracoccus marginatus. Next base: position 9,982 of record FIZT01006091.1, read on the forward strand.
CTCTTCCTCATTATGACACCCAGTTCAGCACCCTCGAATTAGCAGGAATCGATATGCTACATGCTGTGAAATTTTTTTCCACCCTAGTTTCCGTGTTTAGGGGGTTGGGGGGGGCAAGGAGGGGTCGTACCAAAAAAATGAATGAATATTCGGACTTAGCGACCTTGAAAACATAACAAACGATATGTCGCACGTTATTTTACATTTTTTGAGATTTTAGCCATGTGAGGAGGATGGATGACCGTAGAGGAGTCAAATCGAAAAAGTGAGGTGATATTCGAACTCAGCATCCTGAAATTAGTGGGAAACGATATCTCACTTCACTTTTTCAGTTTTTTTCA
>FIZT01006101.1:0-15054 GCA_900065295.1 Paracoccus marginatus
CCTGATTTCTGAAATTTTGGTCAAAATTCGCGTTTCTAAACCGGTTAATATCTCGAGACCTATGGGTTTGATTTAAAAATTACAAGAGAAAAACAATGTTCAGTTTCTTGAGCTCTACAACTTTTGTTTCAAAAAAATTTTTTTAGCCTTATTTTTAGGGGAATTATCGACAACTGGTTGCAAATTAATAAACCGGTTTCAAAAAAACATATCACATTTGATTTGCCTCAGTATGTAGAGTTGATTTCATAAAAAAAAATCCGAACCCCCATTTTTCACCCCCAACCGGTTTCTCGCCGTGCTATGGACACCCTGTATGAAGAATCGAAAATTTGATCACCTATCTTCGATGTACTCATTGCTAGAAAGACAATGCCGTTTCAACCATCCTCCTATCTCTTCTCTGTCCCGGGATATGAGAAGTGGACAAGACTTATGGATCATACTGTATTTTCATTACGATACTGCTCAGTTTTCAAAATGTGCATTAAGATAGGTACGAATAATATCAATGTTCCTTTTTTTTTGTCCATCTATAGGTTTGAGATCTGTACCGATTTGTGTGATTTCGAGAGTACGTTACCTAAGTCGTAGTGGCTGGAATGATATTAAAAATTATAGCATATCAGGAACTGAAAGCAGTGCTATTCCATTCAGACTGTATCAAGACGAACGTCAAACTTTTATTCAAGTTGGTATTTTTAAGAAAAATATATATTATTTCTCTTTAATTCATTACCTGCTAAAATTCTGACAATTTTTTAGTGGTCAGGTGACGCCGAATTACGATCCAGCTTATCGGGTCGTCTTATTTTGATCGATTTAATTTGTAAAGAGAAGGACAGTCAATTGATATTCACTCCTTGCATATCATTTCGAATTGCTGGAATACCTAGTACGTTTGTAGAGTGTTTCTTCCATCTTCGAAATATTAATATTTTTATAGTTATGACTCAATTACAATTCAGTACTGCTTTCATGGTATTATCAATATCACATTGTACCTACCTACCTACGTATTCAATTAATGGACCTAATTCTTGTTTTTAGGTTTAAAATCTGTGAGCATTGAAGACGTCTATGACGAAAGCGCAAGCACCAACAAAAGTGCGAGATTTTCTTCAAACGAATACATTGCCCTAGGATTGGCAACTTTGTTACTGGCCCTGATTTATATAGCTTCAGTCTTCCTTTATCTTCATCTGAAAAAAAATAAACTAAAGGAAAAGTCGACCAGGAGAGGAAGCGCTTTTCAAAAATACGTCAGTATGGAAGACAACGCTTCTCACTTGTTCGGTGAAAATCAATCCAAAAAATTGATCGTCGAAGAAGAAGGATTAATAAAAAACAATCCATTATTAATGAAGAGATATTGTCCTGGCTCAATGTTGGAAAGTACTCCTGGTTCCAATATGGATGGAAATAGACTCGCCGAAGAGAATACGTTTTGTTCGCTAACGAATAATAATGAAAAAAACAACGGTTTTGCGGGAAATCTGGATGACATTAGTTTATGCAGAAATGTAGGTATCTTTCTACTTGGGCGTATTTTTTCTATCACAAGAATAAGTACGTTTTTATTTAATAAAAAAATGATCAATATTTATCATTGTTGCAGCAAAATAAAGTTGTTTCGGCAATTGTGCATCCGAGAAGGTTCAACGATATACCAGTCAATGTTAAAAAAATTGAAATGAACGAGCAGCAAAAATGGCAAGTTTTCGCCAACCGATCTCTCAACCCTTTTCATCAGCATTTCTTACCAAATGATGAAAACTGCAATTCAACATTTCGAAACGGCCATTATGAACGGCAACAAATGGAAATTAATAATATCGAGGAAAAACATCCAGACGAAAATATTTCCATTGTAGAATGTCCTGAAGATGTGATAAAAACAAATTCAAAGCATAAATTGTACTTCAACCCTGCCTATTTTGAACCAGAACTGCTCATGGTAATGTTTTTAAGATTTCAATCAATCTCGCTGTAACTTTCATGCGTGATTTTCTTAATTTTTTTTTCACAGGCTCCGCCTCCTGCAGCAGTTGAATTCCTAGCAAAAATTCGGGAGGTTATGACTGTGGCAAAACGAAAAATGTCAATGAAAAAATTTTTACCAAGCTTGACCCAAATTCCTGAAGAACGTCAAAGTTACGTCGAATCGAAATGCAGTTTTGAAAATAATACCTATTCTTCGGCTTCGCAGAAAAACAAAAAACCTCTTACGGATGAAAATGCAAAAACAAATGTGACTGCCGATATTAACACCGAATTCAGAGCAAATGATGATAAAGATAAACGTCAAATTATACAAAAATGGTTACAAACCATTCCTCCAATGTCTGAAGAGATTTGCAATCACATTTTTAGGAATAAAAATCACAATAATAAGCAAGACGAGAAAAATTATCGCCAGAATATTGAAAATATTCCAGAAAAGCTACAGCAACCAACGAAGTTGAACGGTAGTGATACAAATAAGAATGAGCCTCGCTTACAAGGCATTAGAGCTGCAGAATCACCGCCTGCTATCCCAAAAAGAGATTCGAGGGATCAATATAAACCAAAAGTGCCGTTAAGAAAGAAATCTTCAAATTTAAATAAAAATTCTTCACCAAACGGCACCAGTAGTACAAATCAAAATTTAGATAGTCTGGAAAAACCCAAAACAACTTCCGATTTACTGGATGATTATGAAAATGAAGATAATATTCCTACAAATGTGACACTTAGATCGACTGCTAATAATTTTAGTTCGAGCCTTCCTCTGGACGAAGAGCTTACCATGCATAATGCGATATATAACGTTGTTACAGGCAGTACAACTCTGTCGAAACTGAAAGCGAGGTATGAATCTTTCGATTGCAAATCAGCTGAACAAAAAACGAACGGTGTGCGTTTTGATGATAAGTACGACGCTGATGGAAAATATAGTTTGGTGACTGAAGTTTATGTAAATGATGGTTACGACAGCAGCGAAACAAGTTTAACCTCGTTAAATTCTTCGAGAGAAATGGAAAATGAAATTGAAAAGCCGCCTAGTTTACTTCGAAAAAATGACGAATCTAGTCGATTAATGATTCAATTAAACGATTGTCCATTTTTCTATTCGGTTGAAAACGTTGACGATTTCGAGCCGGATACGTTAGACAGAAAACCGAGTAAAGATAACGAGAATAATTCGACGAACGGGCCAATGAATTTTATTGATTCGTTAGAAAGACCTGCGATATCATTACGAACGTATGGTAGTTTTCGACAAGATTCATCTTCAAACTTTAATGTCAATAGCTGTAATTTGAAAAGAACGTTTGGAAGTTTGCAAGAAATATACGAATCACGACGAAAACTAGAAGATGAAGGTAACAGATTTCCTATAACATGTGTGAACGACGATTCGCCGCATTCTCTATCTTCTAACGTAGAGAACATGCTGTGGCGCAAGAATAAATGCGAATCTCGTCATCGTTACCGTCAAAGAAAATTATCACCACCGCCTCCTCTACCGCAAAGTAATGGAGGCGCTTCATTACCCTTTCTTTCTACAAAAATTAAGAAACCGCCTTTACCTCCCAAAAAATGCGAAACTGTCACGTTTCCAGAATTGAAAAAATCTGAAATACCAATAGCTTACAAGGGTAGCAGTGTATTAAATTTACCAAGTTTTCTGTCCGATTGTACCTCTGCAAATAGAAACGAATTAAATGTTTGTTTCAATAATAATGTATGGACATATAGACCTGAAGATTCCGGCTACCTCAGTAGTTCAGATTCAGATAAAAGTAATAAAATATTTTCCGAACAGAAAACTTTTCATCGCACTGATATTGCTGATAGAAGCCAACAGAATAATGAAGACTATGAAGATGACGATAACGAAGATGATGATGATTCCTTGTCCTGTGGCAATGATGGTAATAGTGAATCAGGAGCTGAAAGTATAGAAACAAATTTTAAATTTTATAAAAATCGGGGGAAATCTACGAGAGAAAATTTTCAAGGAAAAGAACTGTACGCAAATGTGAATAATTGATTCGTGACTGTAATTTTCATATTCACAATAAATAAAAATACGCTGCAGTTGTTTTTTTTCTGATGAATTATTGAGTATTTAGTAAATAGTTATTGTAATTGGTTTATTATATTTGCCTGAAATTTTTTTCTGCTGACTGCAAATAATTTTTTAGAATAGAACAAAATTAAAATTATGATGAATTTGTCTCATTATTTGTTCTGATCTGTCTTTATTTCTTTCGCGAAAAATACGATCAGTGATAAAATCGCATTCACAATTTTCATTTTTATTTCAAAAATTCAAATTATCCTCCGCTCCACAGAAGCGAAGTGAAGGTTTTCAAAAAAAAATTATAATCAGTATTTACCATGAACCTATCGTTGGAACTTAAAATAATAACGAACACATGCATTAAGCTCTGAGAAACAATTTGTGGATCACGATTACAAAACGCAAATATTTAAATATAAAGAATAAGGATTAAATTACAGTACATAATCACTTACACCCGAAAAAAATATCATCCTAGAAACAGCCAAAATATTAATACATTCAATTATCTTCAAGCGGAGTCTTGGGAATGAGCTCTCTGGCACTACCTCTTTACAGTATACACCACGCTGAAAAAGATAGTTTCAAAATAACTTGGTACAGGTTATATTTTGTTGATTACCTATTTCAAGATTGACTCACGTTAACATTTCATCAGTTTCCAAAATTTTGGCTGAGCTTCCATCAAATATCGTGACTACATTATTTCTTCTGTTCCTGGTAATTTCGCATGTAGTATACTCTTCAATTTGAAATTGATCAGCGATGAAACGTTTAGCATCAGCAACTGTTTTGATTTGGTTTAGGTCTAACGTCATCTGTCGATGGAACCCAACGTCGACTTTTGGTGGAAATATGCACAGCCAAACGCACACAATGGACGACTATAAGAGGATAAAAAAGCATTAGATAAAAAATCAAATTTGACTAATGGAAGGATAGGTTTAAATTAAATTACCGGAATCGGACGAGATGCAATTCGAATTTCTAATATGGTCGACAATACAAGAGAAATTATGAATGCTGCAACAGCAAGTAAAACCATATTTCTTAAGAGATACGATTCTAACATGGGGTTTACAAGGTTCGCCATGGTAACGTTCATCATTTCGTCTGTAATTATTACAGTTAGGAATTAATTACCAAATTATGTGAAACATACACCATGATTCTTACCATATGTAATGGTATTACTGTAATCACTTTCGACAAACAGATTTTCGCAAACACCGCTGTTATTAATCAAAACATCGTTTGTCCTATGATGAACTGACGATATGAGACATGGATTTTCTTGGCAAAGATTTGCTAAAAAGTAGAAAATGATATGAATCAACATGAAAAGTAATTATTCAGTAAAACAGGAACCACTGCTAGCAATCTAAACAATGCATTTTTAAAATATTTTGACAAACCTTCGCTACTGTTTTCTAACGAGCTACTGATCGGCTGAATGGATCAAAAATCGAGGGCTTTGCTCGACAGTCGACTTTAAGACTTCAATAAATCGGGGATGTTCAAATTCAACTTGCAAACATGATAATCCACTGAGCAGGATCACACATACCAAATAGTTCATCTTATTCATATTGTTCATTAAATTGGGACAACCGAACAAAAAGAAATAACTCGATTCAAATTAGTCATCTTATCACTATCTGCCAATTTTTCAGCGGGAACAAAATAAAGTAATCAATTTTCAGGGACATTCCACAGAAATTTCAGTGAAATCTGTGATATGTTTCTTTGCATCTTTGATTAGATTCTGCTGCATTTTTGCTGATAACTTTTTTTTTAAATGCGAAGAGCTGTTTTTTAAATTGACAATTACTTTAACTTGAATTAAAACTTTGATTTAGTTATGTGTAGTTGTGGATATAATTAATCATTATTTTGGTCTAATCAACCTGAGTTTATACAAATTTACTGCTCCGGTATCAAGCATCATGGTTTCGTCTCAAGGCACTTGAAAATTGTCTTTGTCTTGCCATTTGGATTGTTGTGATTATTTTCGTTTCGTTTTCTCCAAACTTGAAAAAATGGATATTCTGTATTCGAAAACTGAGCAGTTGATCGGCGAATTTAAACGAAATCCTCACGCCGATGAAATAATCCTCAACACCACTGAATTGTTTCGTGAAATGCGAAATGTATGTTCGGTAATGTATGCTAATATGGATTATCAGTGTGGAATCGTTTACTATGCCGACGGAGCAATTCTTCAAAATGTGATCGATATCATCAGTAATATTCCTATCTTAAACCCTCAAACTGAACATTTGGAAAAATGTTTTGCCGTTGGTATGCAATTGATTGGAAATTTGGTTGTTGGTAACATAAAAAACCAAGAAATCATCTTGATGAAATATTCCTTCTTTCTGAGGTAAGAAGCAATAACTGGCAATGATTTACAAAATTGAATAGTACAGTTTTATTGAACTATAATTGATTTTCGTTGTTGCAGAAATATGTTTGCTTACGAAGGAGCGAAAAATTACATCTTCATGATTTATTACAACTGTTACTTTGGTTCGCCTCATCTTGAACAATTGATAATTTCGCATACCGAAGCTATGACTGAATTAACTAATAGTAACTTGAATTCAGAGTTTGCGTAAGTTTATACTATACCTATGTTAATTTGTAACTCTTTCTCGTTTTTCTTTATTTGAATTTTTTTAAAATACCAAATGTCATTTCTACAGGGAATTTTTCATAGAACTTTTTCTCGACCGATGCCAGTATTTTGATCATTTTTATGAAAGTGTGGATGTTCCAAAAAGACCGTGCTTATTGAACATCATCAGACAAAGATATTTAGCCGATAGAGAGAAAAAATTCTCACCGAGTTTTGTGACGTTCCTTCAAAGTAAATTTAAAAGTTACAATCAAGATTCGCTGTTGAAATCATTTAAAACCAGAACACAAACTACAGCAAAAGAAGCAGCCGCTGTATTAGATTTATTAAGTAACTTTTCTTCTGATGAAAATTATTTGAAAGCTTATCAGCAAGATTTTGCATTATTTCAGCATACAGTTGGTAGGTCCATTATTCATGTTCATGTTAATTTCCACCACTTGAACAACCGACTAACCGTATCATTTCTTGTTTACAGATCTATTCTTAACAATCCACTTTGTGGATATAAAACCTAATAGCGGATTTCACGAAGTATTTAGTAAATGTGGCACTGACGGATTCAAATTAGGATTGAATAGTTTCTTTGGAAATGTTCAAAAAAATCCTGCTTATTTATTCAAAGTTAATCTAGTACGATTAATATCAAATTTAGCATGGCATAATCCTAATCTCGATAATAAACAGGTGTGTATTCGTTTGTTTTTCCAGTTAAAAAGAAAACATGAACTCGTTGTAATTTTCATTTATGTAAATTGTTTTAGGTTGAAACGAAAAGTCTAATACCAGCCTTGGTGGATTGTTGTCGAATTGATGCTTGTAATCCTTGTAAGTTGACATTTATATCGAAGATTGTTTAAAATACATACGTAATTTTATTTATTCTCATTTATATATTTTATAGTTATCTCCGAATGGGCTGTTTTCGCTATTCGTAATCTACGCGAAAATCACATCAATAATCAACGTATCATCGAAGTTCTACGTCGCCAAGGTACTATCAGCAAACAAATGATGAAGCAAATGAATAAAAACATCGCTACCAGTAATTATAGATTCTGTGTTCCTGGATATAAAGAAGTGACCGACAATGGGCTCCCCATCGAGTTACTTGATATGTCGCAGAGCGAAAGAAAACGTTATCTGAGGGCATATTTCTCAAATGGTGAACCGGAGTTGTCACCCAGTAATTCTTACAGCAGCGATAGTAGCAGTGGCACTGAGAGCAAAAAAAGGAGTAAAAGTCGAAGGAAGAGACGCAAACCTAAAAGAGAGTACCATAAATATTCATCGTCGTCGTCATCGCCAACTATGTTCGTCAGCGACGTCGAGTACGATGACGATGACGACGAAGATCGAGGAAAAGGCAATGATAATAAAAATTCCGATCAAAGCGCCAATAGTTCCAATCCCGATGGAAAGTGGAATAATTCCAGCGAATTAGATCCTGCAGCTCATTACAGTTGCGGATACGAAAGCGAAGAAGAGTGTACGAGTATGTTGTCTTCGATGAATTTAAACAATTCAAATCGTAACAATAAAAATTCTCGAAATGAGAATACTTTTTTGTATGAAAATTTTGAAAAAGATAAACAACAGCGTCGTTTTACAGAGTAAGTAAGGTTTTCCATTTTTGTGTACCGATAGATTCAACTTTTTTTCGAGTGGTTACGATTTTCCTGTTTCTTTGTTACAGCCGTTTCTGACCATAGTAATACTTTGTCGTGTATCAACGACAACTGGAAGATGTAGGTCTGGATAAAGTTGGTTTTTCAGATTCAAAACTTCCACAACGGATAACGCGTTTCAATTCAGTTATTACAATAGCGTGCATGCATTCAAAAATTATGTCAAAAAATTTTTTTTTCTTCTCGCTTTGAAAGTGTGTTTTTTTTTTGAAAAGTAGTGTTATTTGAGCATTATTGTTAGGTACCTACATTTTGTTTGAAATTTAATTTTTATGAAGGTACAGTGTGAATGTCCTGCATTATACGCCACTCAATATTTTTTTTTTTTTTTTTTACAAAACGTTTTGTAATAATTTATTAATTTTTACTCGGATAGTGACACGATAACTACTCCAGTTCTATGACTAAGACACAACATTTGTTATTCATAGTATTACTGATTAGGGAAAATTGTCATCTGAATGATATTTGATTCAAAATTACAGCCATCACGTTTCTGTTATCTAGAGATACATTCATTCATACATATGAGTTTTATGTTTTCCAGAAATTGTATGTACGTTCATGAATGGTCCATGTACGAGCGATGTAAATGAAATACTGCTGTCTATATTTGATATAAATTTTTTAATTTATACTTGGATGTTTTAACCTTTCAGATTTTCTCGTCATATTTTTTTCTTAAAGAAATTTAGAAATATCATTGTAAATTATAATTCTATTTTTGTTGAAACCCCTGTTTCTTCTTTTGGTTTTTTTCAGTTTACAAAGAATGAACGTATTTTGTGTGAATTTTCCCGGGTACCTGAACTGTATCTACAGTTTTTTTATAAAATTTAAATCCACCCAGGTTTGTGATCACTTGGTTAGTTTTTGAGTATTCTACGTAGAAAGAAGTAAGAACTATGCATTCAAGTGTAAGAGGAATTTGTGAATGAAAACCGATGCACATCAATAAATCAATTCAGTCTAGCGGCGGTGCCTCATTTCTGTGAGAGGGATACATGATGAATGTGATGTGTAATAATGACTGAATGAATGACAAAAAATGAAGATATCCGCGTTTTTAAAAATTGATACTCGTCCATTTGAACCATTTTTCGTGAAGTTCATACCAAGTACTCTCTATTAATCCTCACTTCACTTTATTTTGAAATTAGGAAATTATATAAGTAATTATTTTGATATTTAAATTGACAGTAATTGCTTCATTTCAACAACAACCACCGAGGAAAAATTACATTATTCAACGGTGGTAACATTGCTGTATAGGTATGACGTCACATTTGTAAAATAGGGGTAGTAGGGAAATAGATGAAAGTTTTAGTCGAAAATTATTGTTGGAATGACACTGGTGGTGGTAGGCTCGATTTAAAGAGTTGGAAGGAAAATTGTAGAAGCAGGCGCAAAAGAAGCAAACTGCACGATTTCATTGATTTGAAGACGGTGGTGTTATTAGAGGCTACTACCACTACATTCGCGATATAACAACGAAAAAGCACCACCACTGCTGTGTAAGCGTTTGCAATAGTGATTTCCTTTTGACGGAGTTTTAGTTCAGTTTGCGATCAGCTTCGTGGTTATTCGTTCGGTACTTCGTGTTTGTTTGCTGACGGGTGTGTTCGGGAAGACAGAATAAACTTACAAATTATTAATGTAAATCGAGCAATATTTGAAGGAGGAGGACGCACAATTTTCAACAAAATGAAACCCGACAGACGAATTTAAACCGAACGGTATTTCATTTGGGATCAGCGTTTAATCATGTCGCGCGATATGTACGGACCTGGCTCGTCTTTAGGTAGTGGAATGGGTACCAGATCACCCAGGAGTAATATGAGAATCGGTGAATTACCCACAGTTGATAGATCACCGTCCAGAAATTATCCCGGTTCTGGAGCTAGACATAGTCCGAATAGACGTAGAACACGAGGTACAGGTTCTCCCGAGCACTACGGAAATTACTATGGAAGAGAGGAGGATTTAGGTAGTCCAGTTATGATAGAGGAACGTGGACGTCCGATGTCCTCCGGTGGTAGTATGCATAGATCGAGAAGCGCAACAAGAGCCATGCCAGAAAGAGGAGGATTAACCACCAGATACCAATCATTAGATCGCGGCGGAGGTGGAGGTATTCTGAGCGATCATGACAGGGATTTTATTTCCAGAGAAAGATCTTTAGATCGAAGTGGTCGCGATAGGGTCATGGATAGAAATTTATATCTAGACGATGAAGATATCTACGGTGGCATGCATAGCCGATCTATGAGACAATCTCCAACATCGCATTTATATTCTGGAGGAGGTCATCATCTTAGGGATACATCTACCGGTGGCGGTTATTTAGGAGAACTTCAACATCAAAACACTGATTTACATAAAGAACTGACTAATTTAAAACGTGAATTAGAACTGACAAATCAGAAGCTAGGTTCTAGCATGCATAGTATAAAAACTTTTTGGAGTCCTGAATTAAAAAAGGAACGAGCTTTGAGAAAAGAAGAGTCTGCCAAATATAGTTTGATTAATGATCAACTCAAATTGCTACACGCTGAAAATCAAGTACGTTATCTGATAGTTTTATACCTTAAAATATCGGATAAAAAACTAACTTTATTTATTCAAATTTTACTTAGGTTAGTTTATGCGGCATGTTGTGTGTGGTGTGCATAGTGTGTACATTTCACCTTCCTATACCGTCCTTCATCTCATAATGTATTGCGTACTACCAATATTTATAATGTTTTATTCGCCTTGAGTATATCTACAACTTGAATTTCGAAAATTTGTTTATCAGCGCGAATGAAAATGCGTCGGTAGCAGAATTATCAAAACAAAAGTATTGACGTTCCTTTCAATACCTTTATTGTATACCCTACATGTTGTCATTGTTACAACCTATGCCATTTTGTCGATATTACGAATTGATAAAATAGGTACCGGTAACGACAACGCTTTTGTTCATTTAGCACATATTTGATTGCAATTCATCCTGTTTTTATCAAATTTTTCATTCATTCCGTAAATCATTGCTATTTTAAGCTAGTAGGTATATCCAGTGGAACGATAGTGACACCTCTCCGCCCTCGCCCACCCAAACGAAAACGTCACGATTAAATTTTTTGCAGAGAAGATACCTACACGGATTCAGAAAGACGAAGAATTGAGTGTAACCAGCGAACATGAGATAAATGATGGCGTGTTTTTTTTTCAACTTGTAGTCTGAAAAGTTTTACAATTGTTTTAAAACCAATGAAAGAAGCGGAAGGAAAATGAATGTTAGTAGGGGGGTAGATATACGCACGCATAGCACTCATAAATTCAGAAACGCAACAAGAGTGTCCGAAGGAGAGAGTTTTTGAAAGTCAGTCGGAATTATAAAAAAAAGTGGCGACTCATCTGAAAATTCATAGCGAATGAGAAAGAATACATCATTTTCAAAAAGTACCAATTTTTACGAAATGGAACGATTCTTTTATTACCATATCGGGTATTTTAGAGAAGTGTACGGGCTGAACATGTACCTGCTTGTTTATTCTTTGAAAGCTGTAAACTTTTTTATTATGCGTTGATAAATTACGTCGAAAATACAAAACTGATTAAAGAGTTATAAAAATTCAACGTTGATTCAAATATTAGATCGAATGAGAAGGAAGGTACGTAACTACCTATACGGTAGGTACGATTAAGTGTCTTCTGTACCTGTAGGTACTTTTTAATTGTACCCTCTCTTTCAATGCTCCAGGTATATTTTTTCGTTGTTTGTATTGTATGTACTTACCTACCTTCCTACCTGCCTATACTACGAGTTCTCATTTACTGTTTGTGCTACTATAAAACTTGAACTCTCGGTGATGAAAAATTCTTACGTATTTTTTTTCGTGAAATGAAAAAAAAAAAAAAATCATAAAAAGATGATGTTAATTCATCTGTCATCACAAAATGGGACTACGCCCGACATTAGACATGAAAAAAACTGTATGGTATAGGGCCCATCGTGGTCATATGATATGACCTACATTTTATGCAGTGTTGCATTCGAACAAACTTCTCTTTTACTTTCCTACCCCTATATTCATTTTGAATAGCGATTGTACATATTAGATTCTCATGTATCCATGCATAATATAAATTTCATGCGATCGACGTACTTAAGATAAATAAGTATTTACGAGATTCGTAAGATCAGATTAGGTATTTCTAAATCACTGGTGTTCTGTGAAACCTCGATAAATTGATGGCGCGAAACCAAAGTACCCTCTTTTTGGCCACAATCGATAATTCCGAAAGTTTTTTTTCGCAGATGTCTGACACGTTCCACGGGTTTGCAAAATGCGGTACCAATGTGTTTCAATTAAAGAACCTGTTGACATTTTGTAAATGGTCACAGTTTCGTCAACTACACATCTAAACAAAAATAAGAAAAACATGAAAAATTTCGCATAAATTACAGACCGTGCAATTATTACCTACTTACATTTACTTAGGTCTTTTCAAACGTTGTAGACATGCAATGGTTTCGGGAAATTCGAAAAAAAAAATTGTTATACGCCATGTTTTCTCACTATGCGATTTTATCTAATTAATTAACGTTTTCACTTTTTGAAAAATAGGATATGAACCGACTCGGCAAAGGCAACTTATACCTAGGTAGGTGATAGGTATACATATTGTACTTTGCTAACGGATGGTAGCTTGGTGAGAGATAAATAATTAAATAATATGATTACGATATTCGTTTAGGAAAAAAGTAGTACGCCCTTAATTTATTGACGTATTAAGGCTGTGTAATTACAAAAAATTTCTCAAAGTTTTGGCGTGAAATTTACACTGCGTTATTACACCTCCCTTCTCCTCTTCCACTACCGTTGTCGTTCCTCTGCCCGAAAACTTCGTATTTAATTAAAGTCTGTATTACACTACATAAGTGAAAGTTTTCTTCGTCATACATGAGTTCAGTATTTTGAATTAATGAAGCACAGTATAAAAGATGATACTTACTGGCAAAATTATCAGGCTCGTTGGCGCGTAGAGTAAAGTAACGCAATTTTATTCTATTCTCGAGCGAGCCAAAGAAAGCTGGAAAGCTCTAAAAAAGACCTCCTTGACGTTCACTTTACAATCAAAATAAAAAAAATTCAAACGCTGACCTTATAATTGAAATATACCTATAGGTACTTACGTACATACGTATTTTTTTTTCAGAAACAAGCAATGATGGTGCGTCAACTCGAAGAAGAATTGCGACTACGTTCTAGGGAGTCTGCTTTAGGTAACCACAAACAAATGGAAGCTTTAATTTCGGAAAACGAACATTTAACCCGAGAGGTAGCAATTTTAAGAGAAACCATAAAGGTAAGCTGGGTCGACGAGAACATATTTAGCAGCATTGAATTATTCACAATTTATCTTCAAATTTAATGTTGCGGTATTATTTGTAGGAGCTGGAATTAAGGATAGAAACTCAAAAACAAACTTTATTAGCTCGAGACGATAGTATTAAAAAATTATTAGAAATGTTGCAAAATAAAGGAATCGGTGAGTACGTTTTTATGTTTACAATTCCACGTAAGTACTTGAGCGAAATTTTTTTTTTTGGGGTGTACCTAACCTACCTAACTATGATAAATTATTAAAAGTGGTGACTGTGATATGAAAATTGACCAATTTTTTTTTTAATGGAGCGTCCATCGTAACTTTTCCCTATTACAGGCCATGAACTTTGACAAACATTTCGAAGGGGAAAAAATTATCGCTATTTGCGATGATTTTTAATGGGTTGGGTGTTGTAGGTAGTTCTTTTTTTATTTTTTTATTAGCGCGAGACATCCGTCTGTAAATAAAAATGACATGTTATTGATTTCGCGTTCGTCTAGAAATTTAATTTTTATAAAGTGTTGTAAAAAAATTAATTTACCCAGTTGGGCAAATTATATTGGTTAAATCTTGAAAAAAAAAAGCTCCATTTCGATCATCTGGTATTACTCTACATTGAAAAAAAATAAAAATAAATTTTATTAAAAAATATTTCATCCAACAGAATTGACAAAATTTAATACAAAAATTAGTAAAATTTATTGCGATTATTGGCAACATTTATTATTGTATGATAAATTTTACCAATTTTTGTAATAAATTTTGCCAATTTGTTGAATGGAGTTTCGTTATTATATTTTTAAATGAAATTTACTATTTTTTTAAAACATTTTTTATTTTTTTGAGTGTATATCTTCTAGTAATTTCTTTCATCAAGTACCTACACAACATAGATTAAAGTGAGTGAGTTTAGGATTACGATTCTAGCTTCGTTTTATTTCTGCGGAGACTTCGGAGTTTTCCTCTCTATAATTCCAAGGCTGTTCCGCCTTTCGTGTCTATGATACAGCAATTCAAGCCACATAAGTGTGAATAGGTTTTATGACTCTTTGATTTTAAACGATATACTTAGTTAAGTATTTTAAATCAGATTATACCCGTGTTTCATCTAACGTGGAATTTGAAAAAGCTACAAGAACTTGTTACTTTTTGTATTGTATACAGGGTGTTTCGTCTCGATGGGAAACCCCTTCAACTGGCAATAGTGCAACACATACTGAGTACATATAAGAATGTTCGCCCACCCCCTGAATTGAAGGGGTAAAGTTATACTTGAAAAAAAA
>FIZT01006105.1:0-14060 GCA_900065295.1 Paracoccus marginatus
TTTTTGAAATTTTGAAAAATTCACCAGAAATGCCAAATTGGGGGGGGGGGGGGGTGAAAAAAGTCAAGTGAGCTCAATTTTGAAAACGACGCCGTGCACTGGAGAGAGAGGGTCACGAATGTTAAAGGACCTTTGTTACGATTTTCTGTACTACGTATTTCCAAAAAAATCATCTAAATTTTTTTTTTCTATCAATACATACGTTATACAACTAGTAAGGCTGGGGGCGTTTGGATGAAAAATGTAAATCATTTTTAGAATCTATTGGTCGAATTATTATCCAACAGCCAATTTTATACAATGTCCATATAGGTATAATATCACTTTTTTAACGCGAAAATTTTCACCCACCAACGTTCATTGTGTTTGTGTTTTGTTTACGCAGGATATCCTTTCCACGGTAACGATGTTAACGCGTCTAGTCAATTGGCACTGTTCAACGATCAGAACGTGCAGCCGACGAACGGTCAGTCACGATATATCGTCGAAACCATAACCATGACTACGGTCACCGAACGACGCATCGTTCGCGAGGCGGCCAACGATCAGCTGAAGATGGTCGGCGACATGTCGATGATGAACGATCGAGGCGGCGGTGGCTCGGGTGACAAGTATAGTAGCGCGGCGGCGGCGGCCGCCGCAGCAGCCGGTATCCTAAAAGGAGGCAAACTGTGGCGTAATCAGGATCCGAACACGACTCCGGAGGCTGCCAAACGAATGGAAATGGAAAAAGAGGACGACAAAAGAAGCGTGAAATTTATTCGAGACGAAAACCATCATCAGCAGCAGGACTCGATGGATAACTGTGATAGTGCGACCAGACCAGTGAGCGAAAATGATAAAGAGTTTATGCTAACGTTCAAGTTGGGCAACAGAGTGGTACCTTGTAACAGTCTGAAACCTAATTCGGCGGTTAGACAGTTATTCCCGGATCCGAGGTTTGTAAATCCGCCCACCATAATGGACCTGGAGGACGACAATTTGGGTAAATGCGAAGGAAAGTATTTGGTTACCGAAGAATCGCTGAGGGCTTTCAACGAAGTGAATAAAAGATCGGTGTTCGCCATCAGCGGTAAAGAAAGATACCCTTATAAGGATGGTAACTTTACGGTGCACAGCGACGACGAAGATATACCTCAGAACGACCTTATTAAAAAGACCATCGAACGGAATACGTTACGTAGAAGTCTCATGCGTTACCCTCGCGGAGCCGGTGGCGAACGTAAACGCGAAAGAAAGAAGAGAATAGAGCCCTCGTTGGAGGAACGAATCAAACAGCTGACCTGCGTCGACGATCAAGACGACCAGAGCGGTGCGAGCAATAATCAAATGCACGATTATTACCGAGTCGACGATCCGATCCCGCCGAGGACCAGTCCTCCGGGCGAGGAAAGCCACGAGACGCCTTCCAAGTCGGAAAAATCCGCGGTATCTTCGACGTATAAAAAATTCACCGATTTGTTCGCTCGTAATAAGGCGGCAGCGGCGGCGGCGGTGGCGGCCGGCGATAATCAAAACGAACACTATCCTTATTATCAACCAGTCTATCACACGATGACGGCGGTACCAGCTCAGCCCGACCTAGGCATCGATTACAAACTACAAAGCGGTCCGTTAATGGTATCTAAACAAACGACGGCCGGTGGCGGCGGCGGTGGCGGCGCGGGGAAAGTGGTCGGTAACAGTAACGAAGCGCGAAAGCAGTTCCTGTCGTCGTTAGCTCCGCTAACGGCGTGTGTCACCGGGCACATGGAACATACGCAGTACGGAGACCGAGACACGTTAAAACTGAAGCTGGCTGGCGACCGGCATTCGATCACGAGCACCGCTTCGACCGGTACCGAGTACAGTGTCGGTGACATCGACGAAGCGTTAGGTAAACCGGAAGACGGAAAGGCTCCGCAACCGGACGTAGTAGCCGGTACGCCGAGCGGACAAGATAATCAAGACGAGTTAGCCATGTTCGTACAACAGGACGCTAGCCGAATCGAACGTATCAAGAAACGGTACAGTAATACGCCGTCGAACGTTAGCGACGACGACGAACACGACGACTACGGATTCAGTCGCAGACCGTCGGTACGCGGCATAAAGCCTAGATTCGGATCGACCAACGAGATTCTGCAACAAATGCAAGCCCACTTGCAACAGCCGTCGGTGCCTACGAAACCCGGCAGTCACATGACGTGGCCTTACTACAGCGCCGAATGCGGTATAATCGATAAGAACGGCCCGAACGGAGCTACGTCGCCGCGTAACGCCTTACCGGCTCTGAAAGAAGAAGCTAGCGACGGATCGAAGGCCGAATACACTGCCAAAGTAGTCTGGGAGAAGTGCTCGGCCACCGGAACGATCCCTCGAGGCGGTACGGTCGCCGGCCTACAGCAGCCTTTGAAAATCGACGCCAATAACGTGCAAATGTTCAGACTAACGCCTTCGGATACGATAACCGAGGTAGCGGTGCCATACAAGTGCGATCCATCCGATCAAAAAGATCTTCGCCGGTTTCCACCCGGTAACGTATTCCAAATGAAGGTGTCGCCGGTCACAACCACTCAGGTCAGGCTACCGATGGGCGTACCGGACGGTGCGCCGGGTCAGTTCACCGCTCACCCTATACCGGTCGGTACTACGTCTGTGATACGCGTCGGACACGGTCAGCAGCAAACCTTCCGCGTACCGTGTCCGGTCAGCGGACCGGTACAGGTTCATTTGCTAGCTACGCACCCTTACGAAAACGCCCAAATACGCTCGTCTAGTCAACCTATCCATTTCCCGCCCCAGATAGTCGTCGCCAAGGGTACCCAAACGTCTACCATATCAACCACGTCCTTCTATCAGCTGCAAACCAACACCCAGAGCCATTACCAGAACACGGCCAACATGCCCGTCAGCAAAGCCGCCGGCGAACATACCACCAAACTGATCCAAGTTAATTATAATACAGCAGCTCAACACCAATCTCCTTCAATTTCAAGCTTAACCTCGTCGCCGACCAGAGTTAAGAACCAAAATCATATTATCGAAAGAGGTATCCCCGAAGGCGCTGTTAGTTCGTCACCCGCTTTCATCCAAGACTGCGTTAAACCGCCTCAAAGTTCGCCGCTGCAGTTAACAGATACGCAAAACACTAGCCAGAATCAAACGCAAAATAAATCCGCATCTTTGATGCACGGTATGAAAGTATGATCCGAATAACCTATACGCTACCTCGCACATTCGCAACGACTGCGTGATCCGCTGTACTAAAGACTGATATCACAAAGTGAGTAATTCATTCAATTTTCAATTCGTACCGGGTAAATTTAATCTTTTTATTTCGCGCATTGTGTTAGTACCTATTACCTATAACCATCGTATAGAGAATTTTGTACTCTCACGTCGGCATTTGCATCTGAATCAATTCAGCCGACCAAACGTTCCCGGCGATGAAATTAATTCGATAAATTTTCGCGTCCAGAATTTGCGTATATTTTAATGTACCTACGAGAATCCGTCGACGTCCGATTCCAAGCTCGATTGTATGCCATCATCGTTGGTACGATATGCATGCAATATTATTAACACCTCGTACTCTTTCTCTTCTAGTATTAGTTCAAATAAACCCGCCGTCGCGTCGTTCTCGGTATTGTACGATAATGACTAATGAGCCAACTCAAAATCTACGCTCCGGTTCCTCGTATTCGTTTGTATAAAGCGGCTACGTTTATTCGTGATTAAAGGCAAATAATACGTTCTGTACAGCCTTTATCTCTGCAATGCATTCGCAATTTACCAAATCGACAATCAACGTCGAATTTGTCGTAGATAAGTACGTTCTGCAGTCATTCATCTACGTATGTATATCCTGAATCCGATCCTAATAATAGGGGCTGATGAATATTCGAACAAAAATAAAAGTAAAAAATCTAGTTCAACGCAATCGCATCTATTCTCGAAACAATGGCGAACCTGCATCGTATTTTGATTAAAAATTCGCAATCATTTCAATTCGAAACCCGGAATAAAGATTATCTAAATTGTAATTTGTACGTTATCGTTGCAAAAAGTTGGCGATGAATTTACTTTTAGCTTCTCCATCATTTCAATACTCGACATGATTTCGAGTTGTCAACTTCAACATTTCAATCAGTGATCAATTCCAAGCTCATTTATTTGCTTTTTCTTGAAAAATGAAAAATTCACCCCGTTAGCCAATCAATCAACAAAACAAAAACAACAAACTCGAAATGGACAAAGTAATCTTATTATAAGATAACAAAAAATGAATACCACCTTATTATAAAACTAAAAGCAAGCAAAAATAACGACAAAAAATCTACAGCTACAATTTACTTAACATTACATTAATCTATGAGTTGAAACAAGTAACTTAAAAGCAACAAAAATAAAAGTTCAAAAATATAACGCAACGTTTTCAATTGAAAAAAAATTCAACCACGGTCAACGCAATAAATGACACAACTAATGTTTTGAAAATACTCGAAGAAAAATCACACCGACAGGTATAATTAGCAGTTACAAATTAATAACGTAACATCAGTCTCGATCTCGAACAAAACTACAGCTAGTTAATTAGAAACAGCCGGGCTGTTTGGATTATCAACTTTATTAGACAATTTAACAACAAACAATTCGTCTTGTCTTTTAATCAATTGATTGTTAGACAGCCATTTCCTGTACCACGAGCGAACAATCTGCGGTATTTGTTCGTCTAACATGAAATCGATGTCGGTGTTATGAATTAGCTCGGTTACTCGGCTATCGTAGTCGTTGGTTTTAGTATACTCCATACGTGCTTGTAATCCGAGAAGGTCCAAATCGAGCGAACCATACGTAGCGGATATTTCCTCCAAACTCATCGATAAAATATCAGTATTCAGAGTTGGATCCGGAAGTAGTTGTGCTACGGGTATAACATCGTCGTCTTCGATTTGAAGACCAAGTTGCGACTCTGACTGTAACTGGGCCGATTTATTGATATGCATTACCGTAGGATTGCCGGAACTAATGTTTTCCGATTTCCATCTAGAATATCCGATTTTTAAATTCGTCAAAATTTCTCTATCTTGGAAAAATTTCTCGTCCGTTTCACCCTCGGATAATTGACTGCAGTGGAATCGTTGAAATTCCATTCTAGCTTGCAGACCCAAAAAATCCCAACCGATCCCCGCGTATTGGCTTTTCAACTGGTCGGGCGTCATTTGTAAGATTTTCGTGTTCAGGGTATGATCGATAAGATGATATTTTCTGTTTACCTTGGTCAGTTTATTTTTATCGTCGTTATTATTATTATCTTTTATGTACTTGAGATACGATTTACGTATGTTTTCGTTTACAGACGTATCTTCGAAAAATTTTGCTCTTTTTTCTTCGATCGTTTGAGCGGATATTTGGCTATTTACGTACAGACGAGCGAAATTAATCGGGTCCAAGTTCTTGTCTTTGGTTATCGTTTGAGTACACGCGTCTTTCGTTTCTTTCGCAGGAATCGTCGGTTTCGGATTTAACGTCGACGCATCATCTTCTGTGTCTTTTGTAGGGATTATCAGTTTCAGATTGGACGGCAACGCACCTTTTGTTTCATTCGCAGGAATTATCGGTTTTAGATTGGATATCGAAGCATCTTTTATTTCCGTCGTAGGAACTACGGACATCAAAGATGGTATTTTATGCGTGTCTGTAGTTGAAGTATGAGTTGAAGCTGGCTGAACAGGTTTACGATAAACGTACGGATTCCCTCTGGTTCTAGCATTTCTATAGCCTCTTTCGGTATTACGCGATCGCGGATAATATGGCATTTTGAAAATTCACGAAAATTCATCAACGTACACTAAATGTTATTAGTTACTTTACTCGTGCACCAAACACATAATATCTTGAACTCGAATTACATAAGTTACGCGCGGTACATACTTTGTTTATGTTGCTGAGAAAACGCGTCCTTTCTTATCATCGTTCGAAATTCGAATCGAACAATCGAGTTGAAGGAAAGACCTTTATCTTCTCTTCGTGCAGGTATATTTTTATCGACTAAAGGGACACTTCTTTATTCACGAGTCAGCTATTGAAAGTGATTTCAGACGATGCGAATTGTACACTGATAAAAAATTCGCCGTATGAAAATGTTGATGAAAATAATCTTATCGCATACCTTATCGATTCTAACACGTTTATTATCATCGCTAACTTGTAATATTTTTCTATAATGTTTCAGTTCCTCAAAATTGGCAACATTGCGACCAGCGATACGAGGCGATACCTACGATCTTCGAGTTGAGCTGAAAAATTGAAAATGTACTCGATCGACTTTCGAAATTTTGACAATAAGTAAAATTTTGCGAGCCTGCGACGCCCCTCAAGAAAATTTTCCGATTGTACGAGCCCTGCGTTGTAAATAAGCGTTGTGTTTTCACTCGTTCGAGTATTCGTTGATCTCAAAATACCTATTTTGGTTGTAAATAGGATCTAGTTGTTTGCCAAGTGTCATACGTTTATACCTTAATTAGAATATTAAAAGAACGCACACAATGTACTTACGGTATGGAGAAATTGAATTTTGTACTCCGCCAGCCATCGTCGTCGTACATTCTCGTACATCGTATTCAAAAAAGCAGTACAAATTTTGTAAATTCAGTCTACGTCGTTGAATAAGTTGTTATAATTGAATTGGCAACCGAGACGTATAAATATAAATGACGTCGTGTAGTAAATTTAGCGCAAATATCGTATCCCCAAATGGAAACTACGCAAAACTCATTTTAAGTCTTTCATTATATACGATTGCTAATGTTTATTTTATTTTTTCTTTTAAAAAACTTTTGTAATAACAGCTTAACGTTAAACGAGATGAAATTCTTCTCGTGTGAGGTACCTACCTACTTATATCCGGGCGAATTGTTATAAACAGATTTTTGGCGCGTTCTCGAAGCGATTTTCTATTTAGGTGTATGTTGATAAAAGACAAATAGGTGTACTTTGAAGCGAGTTCGGGTGGAAAATTGAAATTAGATGATGTTCTGTTCTCAGTACGCTATTGAAAATAAATCAAGTTTGATTTAAATCGACGTTGAATTTGTTTCAAAAAAGTTAATCCTCACCCTGTAAATTATTTCAAGCTGCGAAAGTAATAATTCTCGCAAGTACTTAAGAAGCTCATTTTTTCATTACGAATGCAACAGTTGGAAGTAACGTACGACAACACGATTGATTTACTTTTATATGGGCGAAAAGTTTAGCTAAATTTCTTCGCAGAAGTGTACCACTGTCAACTGGACGGTGCACTGCAAGTTTTAATTATCCGTTGAAATTAATTAAGTCGATTTTCGTCTCAAGTATTCGGAATTTTAGTATCAAATACTAAAAGTTGATTTTTTTTCTTCGTCACGTAAAAGGCATCCTGTATAAAATTTCATTTTATTAGTTACCTTCTTTTGACAAAAATGTGTTGGTGATATTTTGGACGTGTAGTATTATACTGTCAGTATTCCCTTGGTTCTTTTCATTTTTTTGTTCTGTTTTTATTATTGTTTTATAGTATTTAAGGTTGTATTTTCAGAGATCGCTATCTCGCCCACGATGAAAATATTTTTATGAATTGTAACAATGAAGACTGCGTCATTGTTCGAAACACGTTTTATTTTGTATTATTATTTGTACGATGTGTATTGTAATACGACGGAATTATATTATATGGTTACTTTTTTTTGTGTTTATACGTGTATACTTTGAATATTGTACTTATACCTGTAATTAGCTTATTGTATCTAAGTGTGACATAGGCCTAACGTTTTTAATTATATTTATTACGATTTGTACGAAATTTCGATTCGATTGTGTTAGTACGAGATTTACTTATATCTCTAGATGTACCAAAATTTTATGTTCTTGTGCCGTATACTACATTTATACATAAGTATTGGCGCGACGAGTGTGCGAATATTAGATTATTTTATTGTTGTTCTAGCTTGTTCTAAAATTTGAAAAAAGAAAAAATGAAAAAAAAAAGAAACAAATTCGAAACCAAAGTTAGCTATACTTAGTTAAAGTCTTATTATAATTAAGAATTATACGAAAAATAAAATAAAAATTTATTATTATTGTTGTTAAATGATATACCTGTGGACGATTCTACTAATTTGCAATCGCCTGTTGAATGTTCAAGACTGAAATTGATCTTGATTCGAACAAAAAGTATTTTCCTAGTACCTACCCCTTGGATGATCTGCCTAGTAATTAGAAGTTTTAATGTGTCTTGAACTTGATTACCTTATAAATTGACTTGTTTGCAAAGTTGTAGGTTGTAGGTAGTCTTGTTTTTTGTACTTTACGCGGATCTGAATCCCTTCAAAAACATGACACGCAAAACGTTATACTTGTGTAGTGTAGCTGTTGACTGTTTATCATTTGGTGGGCGTAATGAAATGAAAGCGTTGCGTTGGTATCTTATCTTTTTGCTCTGGAATAATAAACAACGTTCGTTTTGAGCAGACTGAGATGACCGACAGAATGTGATGTTTATCTTGGAGTAGGCAATTAATGCGTAATACGATTAATTAGTAGCTTTTTTGCTAATGAAACATCAAGCTCTCTTTCGTTGCTATGCTGTGTGAACTTATAATTGAATTCCACGAACCACAAACCTTATCACGTTCAAGATTTCAAGAATTGGATCTGAAAAATTAAGTAAGTATTGTAATTATCTTCTACTTCTAGTTATTTATTTGAAGAAGAAGAACAGACATTTTTTTCTGATTAGTGATTAGATGGTCTAAAAAATTTAATTTATTGCAAAAAAATCAATTTTTGATGCAGCATTCAGTACTTTTTTATATTTGTAATTGGCTACACTGTATAATTATGATTCAACAACAACAACACTCCCTAGTCCCTACTTCATTTTCTGAAAAGTGAAAATCGAAAATGGCCGGTTACGTAATTAAAATTTTTGTATCGTGGTTGTTTCTGAATTTTGGTTTATTAGCTTGTGAAATAGGTAGATTAATTATTAATTTTTAAACGCTAATATTCTTGTTAGTTGTCACTCGCCAATCGTTGGTATGTATCTGATGTGATTGATGGTTGCTAATAGTTGCCAAAGAGCTGAATCCTTCGCGTCCGTCTTATAGTCCGTCCTATCAAATTGCTTCGAACCGTGTAAAGCAACCCAAAACACCATTCTGAAAATCTTAGTCATCAAATCTCGAGAACGAACAACCCAACGATTAAAAAATTTCGAAGACTCAAACTGTAAGTACGAATTGTAAACTCCAATTTACAATCACATACCGTTACTTCACGCAGAAAAATTCTATAACTTCTTCTCGAGGTGGTATATCATCAACGAAGTCAAACGACCATTAGATTAGCGGTATTAATATTAATTTACACATTGCTCCAGTAAGTTGTTAAAAAACCCAGTGCTTCGTGTAACGTGAAGGAATCCTCACGATCATGAATATTTGCCCGGTTCCCGGTATCACTTTCAGCTTAACCTCATCTCCTACGAGTCGAATCTGAACCGCACATCACGACCTTGCCACTGCCGGTGAAGTTCGTTTCGCGCCGATAACAGAAACACCAGGATTTCCCAAGTACTCTCACTTCGTTCATTGAGCTCGAGATATTTTACTACACATTGCGACGGTTACGTTAACGTTTTTTTTTATGAACTAATAAGTCACCGTTTCACGGTGCATTGTTTCTTCGGCTAGTTAATTTCCATCTCATTTGACTGCCAAGCTCTCGATCACTTGTGGATTCCGTAGGCTGCGCATTTGTGTAGGTTTTACGCATGCATATATGTACGATCATTATCCGACGGGACCGTTTTTCGGTTTCACTTTCTCGGGTGTGAATTTTCGTTATCGAATTCCAATCAATTATTATTACGAGTGCGAAAACTCGTTCGGTGTGGTTTTATTATACCGTAAGGAACGGAGCGGATTGCCAAGTACCAATCGATCGTTGTTTTTTCGTAAGTTCGAAAATTAATCAAATGACATGACGCGACCGACGCTGGATACTTGATGTGAATTTAGAAACGTTCTCTGTTCGATTTTAACATAATATCCATTTGGACTTGTGTATCTAACCTACCTATTCAATTTCAAGCCATTGTTAGGTTACTTCCTAGTTCACTTTTAGACTATCTCGTATTTCCTTTTTCTATTTCGCAGATTTGCAGACTTTCGAAACAATTGGAAATCATCGTTGGACGGACTCGCGTCGGGAGATTCGCTCGTCGTTTTATTGAAGATTCGCATAAATTAACGCGCATTCTTCGACCATCAATCGTATACACAAACGAGTCCTATATATTTATTTACGAAATGAAAATAACTGTCCACTTGTCCAGCTGTTGGAGAATTGTAAGCACGCGTTTACACGTATTATAATGCAGATAAATAAATCTTACGTTCGTTTCTAACGTGCTCGAACGCTGGTCATTCTAGGAAATGTTTTCTCTACGGCATCAATACACGATATCGAGGTGGTTTATGAATTCTCGACCGGATGACACCGGACAGGTAAACTAAACGAAAACATTTCAACGTTCTTCGTTTGCTAATTCTATTGAAATTCAATTTTTATATTTTATATCGAATCAATTTTCATCCAGTCTTTATGAAAATTCCACTTCTAATCAATTCAACCGTTTAATTTTTCAGGCTAGAAATTTTTTCGATATTGTCGACGAAATATTAACAAAACCCAGAAGACGCGACCACCTTCGTTGATTGTTGCTTTCGAATGTTCCAGCTGAATAGAAAAATCAAACAGAAAACGTCCGCTTCGCAACGAAACGTTAGTCTACGTTATAATCTAATAATTTAATTTAAACATTCGCACAATGGTAACCGCACCAAGTTGCAGAAAAAAATTAATTTCAAATTCACCGCTCACGCTATGCATCGTAGACGACTATATATACAGACGAGCATCGAGCAAGATAAACATTGAAATCATAACCAATTAAACTATTTATTCGTTTCGCTTGACAATATGCGAGTACCTCTACTCTACCTGTACGTACGCTCGACTTGGCAAGCCGTGCGTAAAAACTACATCGACAGCGTTTTTAGGCACCTATTCGTATTCGGTTCTCGTTTCCGTTCGTGGTACCCGTGGCTCGAGCTAAAAACCAAGATATTGCGGTACAGTTGAGAAAGACGTTTGTAGATTTACCAAGTACCAAATACCTATCCTTCGATGTATTGTGTGATAAGTAAGTGTACCCAAGCTGGGACGTAAGCTGAAATTATGTTTACTTCTACGAAGTGGTAAATTGGTAATAAGATCTGCAGCTAGTGAAATCGTCTCGTTTTACCCACATGCAGATGCAAGTGCCTCAGATTATCACGCTTTGACTTGCTTTTGGTACGAGGAATTTCCTAAAGTGATCAATTTCTCTTTCGGATTCGCCCATCTCCGAGACACAATTGTCTGTTGTACTTTCCATGTCTAAACGTACATTGAACAAAAAAAAAAAAAAAAACGAAAAAAATTGCAACTGCATAATGTTTACGTATACTCGTCGTGTAATCGCTTTCGTTTTATTGCACCTCTCCGTACGTGTACCTCCGGCCCTCCACATGTATCAATCCATTTTCGAATTTTTAAATACTTTTTTCACTTTTATCACCTACTCGTTTTTATTCGTACGAGATACCATCCTGTTCCACCGAACAAGTATTGTAAATTGGGCCAGTAGACGTAACGTATAATATTCATCAATCATTTTAAACGTATCAGCGTTCGACGACGTTCGTGTTATGGTGTTTTTTATTTATTTTTTTGCAAATCCATCTGCTGTAAATTTGAAGAATTCCATATTCCCTTTCCCTTCCCTTCCGCCGGGCTTATTTCAGGTATTATAATACCCACGTGTCTGTCGACATTAAGAGTTTATAACAAATGAATAATTTAATTTTATTGTTTTTCTTTTCTTTTTCTTTCATTTGTACATAAAAACGACGCTTATCAGTTAAAATACGTACAAAAATAAATAATTGGTTATTTTTTTTCGTCGTCGTTACTGAAAATAAATATTTTTTTTTCAAAAAATAAGTACTTAAATATTAAAAAATATAAAAAAATAGTAATAATTTTTTTAACCATAAATAAATCACATTGTATTTTCAAATAGAATAGTAAAGACGTGTTCATAAAATATGAACTCGATAAGGGAAGAGAAAGGAGTGATTTCAGGTGTTCAATTATTTATTTATTTTATTTTTTATGAAATAGAAGATTTTTGCTGTAAGACAAGGACTGATTTTTAAAAAAATATATTTTTTTGTTATTTTCACAAAATTGGTAACCCTGAAAATGCACGTTTTTAGTTTTGATCGCTATTCTTCGATTTCTTTTGTGTTGAAAAAATTCATTAATCTTCTGCACATTTTTATATTTTCAATTTCTCATTTTTTTATTTTTTTTTTTTACGAGTTTCATCACATGAAATATTTATACTTTCAGTTTCTTGATTTTTTCAATTTTTTTTTTAGAATTTTTACACCTGAAATATTTATTATTATTTTAAATTTCTCATTTTTTTTTTACAATTTTTGCATAAAATATTTATGTTTTCAGTTTCTCAATTTTTCATTTCTTTTCTTTTTTCTTTTCATTTTTTTCATTTTTACAGAAAATGATAAATGTTTTAGTGTTTTTCACCTTTTTTTTGGCGAAAGTTCCTCTTCCTTCTCATCGAATTTTTATCAAAAAAAAAAAAAAAAATTGCTCGACGTACACATCAAATACGAACACGTCTCGAATACAACATAATAAATATAAATTTATTGCTAAAATGGCGAAAACGATCTCTCGATCGTCGACAATAATAAATTAATACTCTATCATCATTAGTTGTGGTACAGATCGTTAAAATACGACACTCAAAAGACACGACAACGTACCTAGAAAAAAATAATTGCCAAAATTCAACGCTGCTTTAGAAGTGACCAAAAAGCAAACCACTGGCACTGGTCAAAATTGGCCTATTATTATTTGAAAAATTGATCCCTCCCCAGTCCCCTCTCGCCGTCGCTCTCCCTTCGTAAAATGGTCCCCGAATGAAGCTCGTTTCGGAACAAAAAACCTCGATATATTATATTCGAGAGTACGAGAGAGAGATGGGAAAAGGCAATAAGACTCGTGTCATACGCAAAAGGGTAAAAATGATGGCGAAATTTTTCAAGGTCTTGAACATGGTAGCCTATACATATGTATAAATGAGAGAGCGAATGAATTGCAGTCTCGCAGCAGGCAGCGAGTAACAATATCCGTAGTCGTTTAACGTTCGAGGAGACGACTCGTCGCAGAGATTTTTCATTTACATTGCTCGTAGAAAATTTCGTTTAACGTGTACCCACCCGTACCCTCTACCTTGGCCCGACTTGCCACGCTACCTCGTACGATATCTCGTCCAAGTAACGAGCTATTTTACACGTACCATGTACCCTGAATTTATTTCTATAGGTTGATGATTACGGTACACTACGGCGCGATGGGTGTATATTTACAGATTACAGGGTGTGCCTCGAAGGTACGTAGAATTGTGTACTGGGAAGTGAAGCAGATGTCTGCAGTTTGCTATTTTGACGAGGTGTGTTTTTTTTTTTCTCGAAAATGTCGAGAAAATTGATCGAAATTTTTTCATTTTTTAGGCAAAAAATTAGTTTTTTATTAATTTTATTTTTTTTTGGAAAAAATTTCAAAATTTCAAAAGTTGTGATTGTGAAAGGGTCTAGCCCGCTAAGCCATGAAGTCGGCCCTTGGCGATTTTTCGGAAATCGATAACATTTTTGAATAAGTACTAAAAAAAAAAAATTTTGGGGCAGATCAGTATTTCCCAACTTTGACCCTGGGAAGCGTGACCTTGAAAAAGATGATTTTCTCTCTTCGCTCTTGCTGGGGCAAGTTTGACTCGATTGGGATGAAATTTTGCATGTAAGTGGGGATTATCATTCTAAACAACATGAATTTTTTTGAAATTTTTTTAATCGTATTTTGACACCAAAATCACGATTTTAAATTTTCAAAATGGCCGCAAAATT
>FIZT01006108.1:3041-13258 GCA_900065295.1 Paracoccus marginatus
TCAATTTTTTTAGAATTTTTAGATTTTTTGTCCGATGGTTTTTAGGATTTTTAGAATTTTTTTCAGCTTTTTTAAAACCATTTTTTGCATTTTTTCTTTGATTCAATTTTTTATTAATTTTTTTTCAGAATTTTTAGAATTTTTTTCAGATTTTTTTGAAGAATTTTTTGCATTTTTTCTCTAATTCAATTTTTTATCAATTTATTTTTAAAATTTTTAGATTTTTTCAGATTTTTTCGAACCATTTTTTGCATTTTTTCTTCGATTCAATTTTTTATAGATTTTTGTTAGTTTTTTGTAAAAATTTTTTTCAACATTTTTTTTCATTTTTGTTCCAATTCAATTTTTTTACCAATTTTTTTCAGAATTTCCGAATTTTTGTCTGATGGTTTTTAGAATTTTCAAAATTTTTTTTTAGATTTTCGTAAATTTTTTTTGAACCATTTTTTCATTTTTTCTTTCATTCAATTATTTATTAGGTACTTGGTTTTTTTTTGGAATTTTTGAAATTTTTTAAAAATGTTTGTTAACTTTTTTGGGCAGATTTCTGAATTTTTTCTTCGATTTAGTTTTTTCTTAATTTTGTCAAATTTTTAAAATTTTTTGCTGAGTATTTGCAAAATTAGTTTTTCTGTCAATTTTCAACATTTTTCAATTTGAAAAAAGTCAAAGGAAGAATTGTGCAATTTTTTCATTTTTTTGTTAGTTCCAATTTTTTTATGAATTGTTACAATATTTTTAATCGACTTTTTAGCGCATTCTTATTTGTTGGACATTCTATCAATTTTTTGAGCAGCTTTTTCTACCCTTTTTATAATTTCAATTTCATTTTTTACACTGTTTTGTTATTGAGACTGATTTGATACTTTTTGAGAACGATAATTTTACTCGATCTTTTATTTCAACTTCTTTGCCCCAATTTTTCCTACCCAATCGATTTTCATGTCCATCAAGTTCTGCGTACTGCTCCTTTTCGAAACATACTGTTGTCAATACTGTCATCTCTTTCGTACTGAACGGAAAATTATAAATACCAGAAGCCAGATACGGTCAGATTACAGAGCATTCGAGCACAAATTTGTTTTGGCTGCGTTCACATACGACTGTACGAGCAGAGCTTGGCCAACTCCAAGGGCCACAGTATGCGTAGGCGGTAATAGACCGTATGCCATTCGCACGCTACGCCACATCCGACCGTATCCCTTTCAAGATCGACGTCCCCCCCCCCCTTTTATATCATTCTGTCTATCGGAGAGAGCACGTGCTTTACGTGGTAGATTCTGACGTGCGTAGGTCATACATGACGGATATGTACGATACGTAAAAGAAAAGAGCGAAGTACGAGATTGAAAAAGACCGAAAGGCAACGTACGTACGTCGATGGGTTGGTTAGTTGAAGAGAAGCGACTGCGAGTGAGACGACCACCGGAGACCGTACCGAGCGATGGAGGAGTCGCCTTTGGCTGGCGGCGGGAACGGGAATGAGGAAGGAAAATTCGGCACCGTGTGCGCGTAATGAGAAGGAGGTTATTTGCGGCTGCGGCGGCGGCAGCGGGCGCGTAGGAGTGAGGGTGGCGGAGACGACGTCGACCGAGGCAAAAGAATGAAGAATCATCAACTGCTGGCTGTTTGCCCGGCTGAGATTTTAGGAAGACGTACCGCGTACGGTGGACGAGGTGGCCGAGGCCGAAGACGATGACGATGAGGCGGTATAAAAAGGGTACGTGTGGTACATTTAGTAAATTTAGTTCGCAGCGGCCGCGGCCGGCGAGTACTTATGCCAGCAATGGTGTTCGGTTGTGTGTGGTGCGATGCGTCGACGATGATGGCTGTGCGAGATGCCATCTCTTTCTCTTCTGGCAGCCAGAGAGAACGGCTCAGGCGAATGGCGGGTTAGCGTGTGTACGCTGTGCTGTACGCACACAAGCGCATCTCACCAGAGAGAAAGACAAACGCGACGGTATCTACCGAAAAAGGTTACTATGGTAACGTACATCTGGATGAAATTGCCGCAGCAGTAACAGGCGGCCGCGGCTGCGGCCCCAGTGTCATGCCGCTTTATCCTTCTTTTTTTCGCCGTCTCTCTCTGGCTCTCGCACTTCTCTCGTTTCTTCTGTTCCTCTGCCACTGACACGACCGCCGCTACCGCATGTAGGCTTCGACAAGAGAACTTGGGATGCCTAACTGATGCGATAATATCAAAAGAAGAGAAAATACCATTAGAGCGTACGTATTTCTTTAACGGGGCACGATTTTTCTTCCTTTTTATTCTAGCGAATCGCCTTCGTCTTCGTTGTCGTCTTATACGTATGTGTACCCTCAACGCCAGCAATTTTCGTACCACGCGACGTGGCTTTTTTCTCGCGCCCCAGTTTCAGTGGTTGGTAAATGATGGCCGCTCGGATAAAATACGCGGCGTCGTCGCACCGTACCGAGATTTCCTTCAATTCGCTTCGTAAGCATTCCACAAAAATATACCCTACGTAGAGTACCTACGAAATGAACCTTCGTCGTGTCGTATTGGCGCGCTCGAAATTCTCATTTCGCAAACGTGCATTCGCCAATTTCAAGGTTTCAATTTCAACGCGACGGTTTATTTTTATTTACACGTACTTCGACGACTTGGGAGCTTCTTATGCTTGCTTGGTTGGTTGGTACATCGACGTACGCGTACCTATACACGTACATAAACACGAGCATTGTCAAAATGACTAACGTCTTCTCTTCGAAGTTGTTCAAATTGTCGTACATGTATTAGACGTACGCGTACTATTCTTATAAACGATTCTCGCTCTTGTGAAATACGTAGGTACATATACGTACACGACGACGATAACGACGCGTTGCACCGCCGGTGTTACGACAAGTCTTCGTTCTTTCGCTCTACCTCTTTCCCTCGTACGTATTGAAACGCAGCTTTTGCGAAAACCAACCGATATCTGGCAAGGTACATGTACTAGCGATTTCGTAAGTTTTTTTTCATCAATTTTTTAGCAAAAAATTTCAAGTGCTTAGTGCTTTGTGTGGCTGGTTTTTGGTAGGAGGTGGGTGCTTTGAGCTTATTTTCTTGGTCCAGATTTCGAAGTGTGTGTGAGCCTGAACTGAGAGCTCCAAATTGCCATTGAACGAATTGAAAGTTGAGCGAAATTAGACGTCTTCGCTTCCCTTTCAGAGTATTCATCCCGAATTCCTTTTTTCTGAAGGTTATTTTCATATTTTCTAGTCAACGACTCACTTCGGTGGTAAAATTGTAAGTACTGAAATTGTTCAGTGAAGAATTTCTCACATTTTATGTCGAAGAATTTTTTCATTTAATCGAGTGGTTCCCAAAATATTCGCAATAACCGTCGATTTTCGGTACAAATCACTGTAGTTTGGCGGTTTTGCGATTAATTTTTTGGTTTTGGACTTTAAAAATCAGATAAATTTCGATCAAATGTCCATTTTCCTCTTCCCCTCTTCCCCTCATCCACCTTACAACATTTTAAACGCATCTACTGCTCAATATATGGGCCATAGGAAAAAAATTTTCGAACAAAAGTTGTTCCTCGATATCTAACGTATAATTTCGCTCTTCACCGAAATTCATTTTGGAGCCACCGTTGTGCCTCAAATTTAGAAGATATGCTGCGAAAAAACGTTGAAATCGGGTCATGAGAAAGGAAATTCAATTCTGAATACTGCTGGTGGTTAAAAAAAATGCGAAAAACGTGATTTTGGGGCTTTTTCCAAGTGTATTTTCCGAATTTCTGAGGAAAGGGGTTGTTTTAAAATGAATTTTGGTAAGGGGTGAAATTTTACATCAAATATTGAGGAACAACTTTTGTTTGATGATTATTTTTATACGACCCATACATTGAGCAATAGACACGTTTGAAGTGTGTGAAAAAATTGGTAAAAATTCTCAATATTTTGAATTTTCCAATTCGATCTTCCGGGTAGCAAATGAGATTGTAATATTTTTTGGCTACTTTTTTTGGTGTCATCGACTTGGTAAATACCTCTTTATTCTACCTCCAATATGGAAAGCACATCAAAAAATTTTGGAATACAATTCATCGAATAACCGAATAACGAAATAAAATTTCCATCGTCTTGCCAAAAAACTTGGTACGAGGCTAAATAGACACCTGATGCGTTACGCGCGCGATCGTGATTCATGAACAAACAGCAGTATTTTTCCTTCGAAGAATACCTATGGCGCTCTGTGTACCCCCGCGCGAGAAATTAAACCTTAAATATTCGTCGTACGATGGCAATGCCTACATCGTACGTCTGCTGACTGTTTACATTGAAAAAAATACCTTTTTTTTGGCGATACTTTTACGCTGTTGCTCGTGCGTAAGTACATATGTACTACGTAGGTACGTATAGGTTTACGCAGTTTACGAGCATACATGCAAACTTATTCGTTTCAAAATTCAAACGAAGCGATTTTCAATCGAAACCGAAGTTGAGAGGAAGCAGAATTCGAGTTTCGGAAACGGACCACTCGAAGGGTGGTTTCGTTGTGGAAGCGTTCGTGCTTCTCTCGCATTGGCCAAATGGCCGAAATAAATATCCGGCGCTCAGGTGGAAACCATATTGCGGTT
The DNA here is from genome assembly GCA_900065295.1 of Paracoccus marginatus. Lineage (NCBI taxonomy): Eukaryota > Metazoa > Arthropoda > Insecta > Hemiptera > Pseudococcidae > Paracoccus > Paracoccus marginatus. The sequence goes on from FIZT01006108.1 coordinate 7,634, forward strand.
GAAATAGCCCCTACGCCTGGTCTCGCATCTCACTCTCGTATGCGTCGTTCCAACTTCCAACTGCGAGTGCGAATGTGTTTCGCAGTACGTAATATTGGCCGCTGAACCATTAATTTCCAATACGAGCCGACTGTTTTCATTTTCTATAGCTGTCTCGTCTCCGTATACGTGTGTGCGTTCGACATTGATTCGACTTTATGCTTTCGATATGAAATGTTCTGTTTTTTTTTTATCGAACGAAGGAACGATTTTTTCGCAAATGTTGGTGGTTTTTTGTGGGAGATAGATTGGGGGGGGGCGGACTCGCAAGATGTAGGAAATTACTTTTCAATATTTTTTGGCTTTTTTTTTTTGAAAAATTCCTTCAATTTTGATTAATCGATCGATTTTTCAATTCTTCTTCTTCAGTAAATTTTTCAACCTCGATTAATCGATCGATTCTCTATCAGTTTATGATCGATTCAATTTTTGAACCAATTTTTTTCCTCCAACAATTTTTTTCGATTTCAATCGATCGATCGATTTTTGATCAGTTCTTGATCGATTCAATTTTTAAATCAATTTTCCAATTTTTCTCCTCTAACTTGATTCCGATTGATCGATCGATTTTTCAATTCTACTGCGTCAAAAAATTTTTCGACCTCGATTGATTGATCTATTTCAATCAGTTCTTGATCAATTAAATTTTTAAATCAATTACCCAATTTTTTCCTCTTGAAAATTTTTTTGATTTTGATTGATCGATTGATTTTCCAATTCTTCTCCTTCGGTAAATTTTTCAACCTCGATTAATCGATCGAAATTTTTCGATTTCGATTGATCGATCGATTCTCGATCAGTTTATGATCGATTTAATTTTTGAATCAATTTTTTTCCTCTAACAAATTTTTTCGATTTCGATCGATCGATCGATTTTTGATCAGTTCTTGATCGATTCAATTTTTAAATCAATTTTCCAATTTTTTTCCCTCTAACAATTTTTTGATTTCGATTGATCGATCGATTTTCCAAATTTTCTTCGTCGAAAAATATTTCGACCTCGATTGATTGATCGGGTTTCAATCAGTTCTCGATCAATTAAATTTTTAAATCAATTTTCCAATTTTTTCCTCTTGAATTTTTTTTTGATTTTGATTGATCGATTGATTTTCCAATTCTTCTTCTTCGGTAAATTTTTCAACCTCGATTAATCGATCGAAATTTTCCGATTTCGATGGATCGATCGATTCTCGATCAGTTTATGATCGATTCACTTTTTGAACCAATTTTTTTCCTCTAACAAATTTTTTCGATTTCGATCGATTGATCGATTTTTGATCAGTTCTTGTTCGATTCAATTTTTAAATCAATTTCCCAATTTTTTTTCTCTAACAATTTTTTGATTTCGATTGATCGATCGATTTTTCAATTCTTCTTTGTCAAAAAATTTTTTGACCTCGATTGATTGATCGATTTCAATCAGTTCTTGATCAATTAAATTTTTAAATCAATTTTCCAATTTTTTCCTCTTGAATTTTTTTTTGATTTTGATTGATCGATTGATTTTCCAATTCTTCTTCTTCGGTAAATTTTTCAACCTCGATTAATCGATCGAAATTTTCCGATTTCGATGGATCGATCGATTCTCGATCAGTTTATGATCGATTCACTTTTTGAACCAATTTTTTTCCTCTAACAAATTTTTTCGATTTCGATCGATTGATCGATTTTTGATCAGTTCTTGTTCGATTCAATTTTTAAATCAATTTCCCAATTTTTTTTCTCTAACAATTTTTTGATTTCGATTGATCGATCGATTTTTCAATTCTTCTTTGTCAAAAAATTTTTTGACCTCGATTGATTGATCGATTTCAATCAGTTCTTGATCAATTAAATTTTTAAATCAATTTTCCAATTTTTTTCTCTTGAATTTTTTTTTGATTTTGATTGATCGATTGATTTTCCAATTCTTCTTCGGTAAATTTTTCATCCTTGATTAATCGATCGAAATTTTTCGATTTCGATTTTCGATCAGTTCTCGATCGATTTAATTTTTTGAATCAATTTTCCAATTTTTTTCCTCTTACAAATTTTTTTGATTGTGATTGATCGATCGATTTTCCAAATATCCTCCGTCGAAAAATTTTTCGACCTCGATTGATCGATCGATTTTCGATCAGTTCTCGATCGATTCAATTTTTAAATCAATTTTCCAATTTTTTCCCCCTAACAAATTTTTTGATTTCGATTGATCGATCGATTTTCCAAATTTTCTTCGTCGAAAAATTTTTCGACCTCGATTGATCGATCGATTTCCCATCAGTTCTTGATTGTTTCAATTTTGGAATCAATTTTCCAATTTTTTTCCTCCCACAAATTTTTCGACTTCGATCGATCCATCAATTTTCCAATTTTTCTTCTTTGGCAAATTTTTCAGTCTCTACTGATCGATCTATTTTTATTTAAGACAGATTTTTGATCTATTCGTCGATTTTGCCAATTCAGCGAATTTTTTTATTTCAACCAATCGATTGGTTTTTGATCAGTTTACCAATTTTTTCAATTACCGCCAATCGATGAGTCGAGTTCTACCACCGCTCTCTCTATTTGCCCAATCATTCAGCGATGAGGAAAGGTTTGCGCAAAATTCGTAGATTTGAAAGCTTCTTGTCTCATATCTGGCTAATTTACATCGTCTCGAAACGATCATTTAGAAAGAGTCGCGTATAAAATACTCAAAAGGAAGCCAATACGTAGAGTGAAAAGCAAAAGCACTTGAAGAGTTTCGTGAACTACATAGGTGCGGACTATGGGAATACCCTGTAATGGTGTCGGCGGCGTCGACCTACGATGGCAAAAGTTTTATTTTCCCTTTTTGTAATCGCATCGGATATAGGACGAGTATCTATAGGTGCTCTCGTGCATCGCAGCAGTTGTATCGATTTTGTACGCGGTCGTCGTCATCGTCGTCGGTAAGTAATATCGGCGACGCTGACGGTGGCGAACGACGACTAAAACATGGATGTCGAGGACAGGCAAAGCCAACCATACTGTATACACATAGCGTAGCGTTCTGTCGACAGCCGGCGTTCTAGAGGCGAAATCCGAGGGTCAATGCGCAACTGTAAGCGGCACACGAGGCACTATACGGCTTCGGCTTCCTCTGTGTGTGCGTTTTTCGTTTTCTGGTTGGCTGGTTGGTTGTTGTGTTCGCAACGAGGACGACGACGACTAAAGCCAGCGTAGGTACCTACTTTGCAGAACTATACGCTACGTCGAGCGCCGACGTACCCATCGCGGCGCGTTTCAACCCCCTTATATACTCGTACATTCGAGTGTACTTCGGAAGGGTCGGTCGTGCTGGCAGTCGCTCGCCTAGCGCTTATGTACCGCCGCATTCAATAAGGTACGGTACAGTACATCGTCGTTTGCAATATCTGATTCCATGTCGTCGTCCAACTCGAACGCGAACCTAATTCGCCTCCTCCGCCCGAGCCTCCTTCTTCGTCGCACGCTCGCTTCGAACACGTGTGTGAGTGCGTAGTGTAGTACCTATATCTCGGTGTGTGTCTCCAAAACACCCTTCCGTACGTAGTTCGCGTTTCAAAGTCTCTCGTCTTCCATATCTTTCGAACCATTTATCGGATCGGACTGCCGCTGGCGATATAGTTTGGTCGAGTGTTCTGTGTCGGTCGCATGTTCTGCGGGTGTATTTACTGGTCGTGCAGACTGGTCGGTGATTATTTTCTGACGTGGTGAATTTTTGCGAATTTTCGTGGCAGTTTGTTGTTCGCGTATTATCGAAAATTCGACTTGTGCCGGATAATTTTGCTATTGTTGGAGAATTTGCAAAACGTTTTCTGTTTGGCTTTTGGGACGAGTGCGATTACCCATCAGGTAAACTCGATAGCTCAAATTATCGTAAGATTATTGCGCGAATTTTCGATTAGAAACTGGACCAATTTGATTTGCATTTTCTCGAAACATATCGAAAGGAAATGATTCGTTTTGAGTTGAAGATTCGAGACTTTGAGGATTATCGCGATAGTTGAAAACATGTTTTTTCGCCTCCCATCTGCATATTTTGAGACGTCATCTTATGAAGTACATTGATTAAGAATGGCGAAGGGGGTTGGCCGAAATAATAAGGGTGAACTTGATAATAAAACCTTGAGGGTTTTAACAAGGCCGGTATAAGACTTTGCATAATTACGTGCCCAAAGGCGGCGCGAGTGGATCTGCTGGAATGGGCGCAGCACTATACTTACAGAGAGGGTGGTAATAATTGTTGTTACTTCGTACGTTCCATTCCTGTTCTCTCCTGTCGCGGTGTCACGTTACCACGATAGAACATTATTATTTTATTGTAGGTACTTTTCTGCGATTTGAATTTCTTCTCGCCCTGTTTTCAGTAGTTCGAATCTCGACGTGAGTTTTTTCTTTTAGTCGGCTACTAATGATGCGATTTTTCCTTCAATTTGGGAGCGAAAGGTTTGGAATTTCATAGACGATGCTGATTACACGAGCAACGACGGGTGCTAGAGCCGCGGAGGTGGAGGGTTCGGCAGGATGTTATCGTTCTCGGTTTCGTTTTGTCGATTCTCATTTCTCGGGGTATATCGTATCTGTCGATGTTCTCGACTCGGTGTATCGCGTATCTACCGTACCCTCGTTCTCGGTCGAGTGACAGCTTTGTGTGCTACGTTGCTGACGAGTAGAGTAGAAATCAATATTCGAAGGTTCGCTGCGAACTGCAATATCTCTTTCTGGTCGTTTTAATCTGATTCCAATTTTCTGTGTGGCTCGAGTACGTCGTATAATCCGTGAGATGTCGTATGCTGCGCTGTTTTTTATGACGATGCGATGCGGTGTGCTGGCGTGGCGTAGCACGTCCAGTCGGTGTAGGTAATCACGTGCGGAGGCAATGATTTAGGGTGCCTGTGGCGGTGAGAGGTGGCTTATGGCGATGACTGTGAAAAATGAATGAAAACTCGAGTATTTTTCTAGTCGATAATTTCGGCGAAAATTGTTCGAAAACTGAAGTAAAGTATTGATCGAATTGGCCCGTTCGAGTTTCGATTATCGGTTCTGTGAATTATCATATTCGACTTCAGTTGCGTCTGAAATCGATTATCGACATTGTGAAAAATGTAAAAATTGAATATTTTTTTTTTTTACTGAAATTTAGTACAGATCTAGGATGCTGGGGGGGGGGGGGGGTTTTTTGGGGAAATTTTTTTTTAAAAAAAATTTTTTGGTTTTTTTTTGGGGGGGGGGGGGGGTATTTTGGCGAAATTTTTCATCGAACCTTGAAAAAGCTACACGAGTGTTGAATTTTATATTATTCGTTCAGAATAACCTGCCGATGACCTTTGCTAAATTTTAAAATTAAAATTGGGAAAAAATTGAAACGTTAAAAAAATTTGTCAAAATTCAAATTATTCAAAAAAATCAAAAATTTGAAAAGTTGGAAAATGGAAAAATTAGACGAAAAAATGAAAGTAACAAAAATTTAAAATTAAAAAAAAAAACTGAAACCCGTTGAAAAAATTTGAAAAAGTCAAAAAATTAAACAAATGGAAAAATTTTTAAAAAATTGAAGACGTTGATAATATTTTGAAAAATAAAAACTTTTGAAGAAACTAA